>PVJI01002666.1:0-140415 GCA_004026765.1 Micronycteris hirsuta | reverse complement strand
ACTGCTGTGCCACTAAAATCTATTGATTGCTCCAGTGAAGACTTTATTTTTTTAAGCTGATACCAAATGTAAATCTGAAGCTGAAGACATTGCCGGTGTTGTGAGCTGTCATGAGATTCTGACCATGAGTTGCCTTGGGTCTGCACCCAGTTAGCAAACAGCAGAGCACCCAGCAGGGCAAAGAGTCTCTCTGCCTACCATGCAGGAGGAATATGAGCACAGCCCTTCAGAGAAGGTTGCAGCAGCTTTGGGAGAATAAGGCAAAGAAGACCCTAGAAAAACCTTGACATGGGCCTTGGTGTCCTCAAGGGATGTGACAGTGGCAATAATGTTGCTCCACTGGGCAGCTCTGTGGACACTGGGTAACATCTCCAGGCACCTAGGCTGGAACAAACACCAGTAGCTCTAACCATGGTGATGATACCATAAAAAGTCAAAATATTTTAAAAATAATTTTAATCCTCTTTTTTGAAGATGACCCCTAAATGATTAATAAGCTACAATATATAAAGAGCCCTAAACTTAATATAAAAAAGATAAGGAAACCAAGAGGAAAATGGTCAAAGGATAGCAATAAGAAAGTCCTAAAACAGCAATTCCAAATGGGAAGTAGGTATTTTAAAAGGTGCTTGAGCCTACTAGTAGTCAAAATATGCAAATTAAATTTAATTCAAGTGCTTTCTAAAGGCAGAAAGTTTTTAGAAAGGATGTCTTAAGAGGGGCACGCAGTAAGACCTACTTTCCATCATCGCCAGACAGGTGCATCAGGCATTACGCAGTGCAGCAAGGCAGGGAGCTCTACTTTCTCCTCGCTTCCTCAGTCCTGAGGTCGCCCCTGATGAAAAGCTGCCAAGTTCTGTGATGATTTGGAAATGGAACTGTTATAGACAAGGTACTAAATGCATTCAAGAAACTCATTCATCTTATTGATTGTGCTTGTGATCTGGAGAGAATGTATTCGCTTGGAGTACAATACAAAGAAACTTCTATAGCACCTTTGACATAAAGTAGTTTGCACTTTTCAGCAAGGTACAAAATACCCAAGTGAGCAACAGCACTGTCAGAGAAAAGGGTTCAAATACAGGAAACTAAAGGTTAGGATTAAGCCAGGCTTTTACATTTAGCCTTTTGTCCTATAGGTTAAATCATAGTCAAGAACTATGGGAATTTAGAAGTACATGATCAGATTCTAGGAGTTGTTGACATTCACCAGCATGAAGGCTGCACTGTGTGATCACAGAAATACCATCCCGATATTTTATTATTGAGATTTTCAGTCTGGATTTTATAATAAGTATAACTGTTCTGACCAAGCATTGACTAACTTGCTGTACAAATTACTCTGGAAGTTATTCAGTTGGGCCTTGTTATCTGGTTTGGCTCTATTCCTTGATCACCTTAACTGGATGAATAACAAAGATACATTTTAATTTTTCCCTATGTGGACATGGCCCAACTGACCATTAGCAAGATGATGTTCTTCATATCTTCCTAGCTGCTTACCAACTTGTGATGGCAAAAATAAGAGCCAATGTTTTCTTATGCTTCCCTCCTGCTGAAACCAGCTAGGAAAACCTTTAGGAAGGTACTGTTTCCTGACAGTGACACTCTGTATGTTTTCACCATTCTGTGGAGATACCTTTAAGCTCCCTGTAGTTTCTCAAACATGAAATCTTGTGTAAGACACACCATTTGCATTGCAGCATTCTGATAATGTCATAAATGTACTTGATCGTTTAGTAAAATCTAGACTTCCAGCGGAGGCTGGCAACAACATCTTTGTCCATGTGCACTTCATAATGTACTACTTGTCTATGCTAATTTAAAAAATGAAGAATTAGTCAAAGTTGTCTGAGATTCTCCTTTACTCAGTATTATCTAAAACTTTTTACTTGGTTTTGTAATAATTCATTCAGTTTATCAAGCAATGTATATTTGTCCACACATATTATCTTTGATGGGTAAACTTTCCTCTGCTAAAAGCCGTGAATGTTAATTCATTCATGGTTAAATAGAACCTTCAACCTGAGAACATAAATGTGTGTTTCTAATAATAAGGGTATTCCTGATAGGAAGGGTGTCTGTTGTGGGAATAAGCACTAAGAACAAATATGTCATCTAAGATATAGTGATCTTACTTGAATTCAAATATTTGTGGTAATAAAGGAAGCATACAAAGAAGAATAATGAGCCTAAAGGGGTTCCACATGCTGTCCACAGATCATCACATCATCGATCTCCGTGTGATTTGGAGTAACTCTCGGGCCATCTCACTGATTCCTGAGCCAGCAACATGCTGCAGAAACTCCTCTGCAAAACCACGAGGGTTTCCTGTGCATCATCTGAGCCCCTAAAATTCATGAATAGCATTAAGTGTTGGGTCTCCTATTGTGGTCTAAAATTTTATCACAAATAGTGTCTTAAAAATAATGTAAATGTTTTGCCTTACAATTTTTAATATTTTTAATTTAAAAAAGTTGTTCAATTACAGTTGTCCCTATTCCCCCACCCCTTGCTCTCCCCTGCCCTGCCCAACCCTCCCACATTCAATCCTCCACCCCCCCTTGTCCTTGCCCATGGGTCCTTTTTTTAAAATTATTTTATTGTTTTTCAATTACAGTTGTCTGCATTTACCTACCACCACTCCCTCCCCAGCCATCCCCACCTCCCTCCCTTGCTTCCGCTCCCCCTTGGTTTTCTCCATGTGTCCTTTATAATAGTTCCTGAAAACCCTTCCCCCCATTGTCCCCTCCCCACTCCCCTCTGGCTATTGTTAGATTGTTCTTAATTTCAGTGTCTCTGGTTATATTTTGCTTGCTTATTTGTTTTGTTGATTAGGTTCCAGTTAAAGGTGAGATAGTATGATATTTGTCCCTCACTGCCTGGCTTATTTCACTTAACATAATGCTCTCCAGTTCCATCTATGCTGTCTCAAAGGGTAGGAGCTCCTTCTTTCTCTCTGCTGAGTAGTATTCCATTGTGTAAATGTACCATAGTTTTTTGATCCATTCATTTACTGATGGGCACTTTATACAAGTTCCTTGACTTGACCTTTCCCCTTCTTTTCCCCATTATCCCCCACACCATCCCCTTTGGTCACTGTCAGTTTGTTCTTTATTTCCATGTCTCTGGTTCTATTTTGCTCACTTGTTTGTTTTGTTGATTAGGTTCCACTTTAGGTGAGAACATGTGGTATTTGTCTTTTACCACCTAGCTTATTTCACTTAGATAATACAGTTTCTGTAAGTCTGGGCCCAGTGTGGCTAGATTTTCTGCTCCAGATCTCTGGCTGAAATTAACGTGTTGGCCAGGTGTACTCATCTCAGGCTTGGGTCCTCTTCCAAGTTCACCGGTATTGACAGGAATCATTTTCTTACAGCTATAGAACAGAGGTCCCTTTTCCTGCTAGCTGTCAATGGGGCCCAGCTCTTAAATCCTAGAGTCTGTCTGCAGTTCCTGACACATGACCTGCTTTGGAGGTACTTCTCACTGTGAACGCTTGCTTTCTTTCTGGCCTGCTGGATTACATTGCTCTGTCTTGCTCTCCGTGACCAGCTAGAGAAAACTCTGTTTTTAAAGGGCTCCCATGATTGGATAAGGCCCACCCAGATCATCTCCTTATGTTGAGGTCAACTAATATGGAACCTTAGTTACATCTATGAACACTTTTCACAGTAGAACCTAGATTAGTATTTGAAAGACTAACTGGAAGATGAGTTTACACTGGAAACCAGGGCACTTTGGAATCATCTTAGAATTCTGCCCTCCACAAAAAAGTAAAAACCTTTCTCCAGGTACTACCTCTGGAACAAAATCCAATCTGGAAAGTCTGTGACTTTGCCTCTTTGAGCATCAGATTATAGTTTGAAACAGGGGGATAATGAAACCTGCCTTGAAAACTGTGGGGAGGATTATAGATAAAGTAAGATGATGATGAAGAATAGGCATAACACTTAGGCATTGTAGTAAAATGATTGGAGTGGACACTGTGACCATCTTGGCTGCCAGTGGTTGATGCACAGGATCACACACTTTTTTTGTACAACAGGCACAGGGAACAAGGATGGAAGCTAATGCAGGGGCCCAACCATATGGTTCAAGTCCAAGGGTACGCTGTGCACCATCTGTAGCCCACAGCTGTGAACTCACTGTCTAAAAATTTCTAGAATCAGCCATATGCATCCCAGTATACTGCTTTCTCGGTACCTTTCACTGAAAGTACAGTTTTTGAGGTGTTCTTTGGAAAGAGAACACATTGCAAGGAATTAAAATAAAATGGGAAGAAACACAAACAAACTGTTGACATGCTAGAGAAGGAAGGCAGCAAAATGCAGTGATGATGGCTTTTGAGCAGGTCAGCAAAACCAAATGAGGAGGGGTCGTTTGGGAGGATGGCCTGTGTATACCTGAAAACCCAGAAGAAACCAAGGGCAAGAGAAAGATTTAAGATGCAGAAAAAAGGAGTGAGAAGAAATGGTGAGGTTTGCACTTTAAAAAAAAAGAAAGACCATCTGATTTTTGTAAGAGCTACTGTTTCTTTCATACCAACTAGATGCTTTACTGTATATTTATAAAAGGCAGCCCCCAACAATCTGGTGAAGTGAGTGTCAACATGCCAATTTTAAAACTGAAGCTTTCAAGGTTATATTCTTGGTTCAAAGTCATACCAGTTACGCAAACTCTAAAATTTCTGCTCTGCCCAATACCCTGCTCTGATTTTTAGTTTTTTAAAGAAAGGAAACTAGTGAAAGAGTTGTCAAAGAAAAAATATGTTGGGGTTAAGATGGGGTTAATTTAGTAAGCTCTTAATCAAACACTTTATGGTCTTCCTAATAAAGAAGCGAAGTTACTTTTCCAAGCATATGGAAGAAGCATGCACTTGAAAGCAAATAAGAAGTGGAGGTTGGGAATAGTCCATGTAGATAATATGCCAAAGAAGCCACATGATGCTCATAACTCATTTTGTGTTATCCTGACCCCATGCCGCTCCAAAAAAAGTGGCCTCAAGCTTCTGTGATCACTACCTTTCAGTCACATGCACTATTGATTTGGGACTCAAAGTCTTTCTCTTTGGATCACAAAACCGAGATTCATAGATTACAAAATTTAGTGACATACAGTATTCAGTGATCCAAATCAAACCCAGTGAACTCATGTCTTGGAGTGTTTCCTTTTCAACCAAATCTTACTAGTTCCTCTTGTCTGAGGAAATGTATTCATTTCTAAATGTTACTTTGAAATTGTTTGCAAGGGGCAGGAAGCCCTTGTGAAAACACAGCTTTGTGTTTTGAGAGAATAAATGATGGGACAAAATGAGACTGTTATTAACCTCAGAGTCCTTTCATTAGCCCCATCTTTCTGACTGTGAGAGAAATGGGATATGCCAGTAAACTGCTTCCTTTGCGTTTTGTTGAACTAACAGAAGATGACTTTATTTAAATTATAGTTCATTTCATTGCCATGATGTTATGTATTAGAAATTGATTACCCCATTTCTTCTATAATAGCTTCATTATATTTCAGGGGAGACTTCTTTTATTTTTTTTAAATAAGAAATAATGAGTACATGAAAGTGAAATCTTTATTTTTATTGTGTCTTCGATTTCAAATGAAGCATACTGAGTATAATTAGAGCATTAAATTGAATTTCAGGACAATTATTATTTTCTGAGTAAAATGAGATTGCTTACAAGGGTTTTCAAAAATCAAATATCACTTATTGTCAACTTTTTAAAGCATCGTAATAAGTCTGACAGCACTTGTAAGCAACTGGAAAGAGAATTAATCAAAAATGCAAACTCTTCCTAGTCCTATGTCTTGTCAGTGATTTTAGAAGCCTCTGATACATGTTGAAGAGTTGTCTTTTATGATTTTTAAAAATATTTTCAAATTTTGATTAAGTTAGATATTCAGTATATTTTGACATCTCTGCTGGTAAACTTTTGACTTAAGCTCTTAAGTGATAAACTTTAGTGCCTGATGTTTGGGGAAAGGAGTAGAGCTGGAAATAGGAAAAAGAGGGCATAAGTTAAAGTTTAAAGACATTAGTTTGAATATTGACTGTCTTACATTCTTTTTAATGCTCTCTGTAGAATTTACTAAGTGGGATGTAAAATAATCACAGGTTGTTGTCCCTACATTGGAAGAATTTGCAGTCAATGAGAAAGTTCACATATAAGTGAAAATGATAATAAAACTATTAAAGGATAACATGTTAACATACTCATTACTATATGGAACAGCTTACTGGGTCTAGGGGTATCAAGAATCTTCCTTTGAGCCTGGCTGGTGTAGCTCAGTGGATTGAGCGCGGGCTGGGAACCAGATGGTCCCGGTTCGATTCCCAGTCAGGGCACATGCCTGGGTTGCGGGCCAGGTCCACGTGAGGGCCATGTGAGGAGCAACCATATATTGCTGTTTCTCTCCCTCTCTGTCTCCCTCCCTTTCCCTCTCTCTAAAAATAAATAAACAAAATCTTAAAAAAAAAAAAAAAAAAGAATCTTCCTTTGAGAATTTGCAAATAAGCAAAATAACAACCGGAGGTGAGATGTGTTATCACAGACTTCCCCTGCATCAGTCCTATGAGAATTTCTACAGGAAATGAGGATTTAAATTAGGATAAGTTGCCAACGCAGGATTTTTTCTTATGATATATTCTTTAATTTCTCCATGTGACATTTAATATGCTTAAATATTAAATCCTTGAACTATTTCCTTAAGTTGGACAATATGTTTTATGTATTGAAGAACTTTTTCATTGAATCAACCATATGCTTTTCTTTATTTAATTACTATTTGAGACAGAGATGTGTTACTTCCATTAAAGAGAAATGCTCATCATAAAACAATGGGTACCTGCAAGTTTTAATAGGAGTTATAGATATTTCTTAAAAAGTAAGAGTGAAACTGTTGCTACAAAAAAAGTAGGGTTTTGTTTGTTTTATCCAAAAATGACCTGAGGACTCTTAGAACGCCATGTTTTTAATAAACTCCATTCTCAAACAAGTGCTTACCAGGATTTTCATGATATTGAGAGAAAACAGATAATACTATTATTAGACTTCATGTTCACATTTTAGAAGCAACAAATCTATTGTTTTCTAAATTAATTTGGGACCAGGATAATATAACAAAATATTTACCAAATTCTATGGTTCTATTAGATAAATCCTAGTTCTGATCTCCTTGGCCTATTTCCCCACAAAACTTTGAATCTCAGATCAGAGACTATAATTCATTAATTCTTGTGTCTAGAAAGAAGTTGTACCATGAATAACAGTAGAAGAGAGAGAAAAAGAATGAGAGGGAGGAAGTGAGGGAGAGAGAGAGCTGGGAGGAAGGTGGAGAGGAAGAGAGGAAGGGAGGAGGGAAGGAAGGAAAGAGGGAAGGAAGGAAGAAATGGAGGAAGGGAGGAGATGAAAGCTGTTTGAGGTGGGGAGAGGAGGGGAATAAAGAACAAAAATATGTAGCTCAGTGGATTGAGCATTAGTTGTGAACCAAAGGGTTGCCAGTTCAATTCCCAGTCAGGGCACATGCCTGTGTTGCAGGCCAGGTCCCCAGTGAGAGCCACGTGAGAGGCAACCACACATTGATGTTTCTCTCCCTCTCTTTCTCCTTCCCTTCCCTTCTGTCTAAAAATAAATAAATAAAATCTTAAAAAAAATAAAATACAGAATTTTTAAAAAAAAGAACAAAAAATAAATCAATCCTGAAAAAGTTCTGGACCCAATTAATACTACAACTTCAGAAGAAAAACAAAACTATTTACTAAGAAGGAAAGGCAAAACCTAAAGAAACCCTGTAGTGCAGTCTTTGAAACTGTGGCCAGTAAGGATCCCACTAAATCCTTGGATAAGCATCATCTTCCTCTGGAATCACTGTGAGGAAGGGAGGGCCCTATCCTGCCAACTACAGTATCAAGGAAGATAAACCAACATAGTAAGACAACATGACTCTCATCAGCATGAGCATCTGATACCCACTACCTTCTCTCTACCACATTTCAACAGTGATGGACCTCTGCTGTACTGGAGGTTTGAAATGGAAGAGGGAGAATTTATTAATATCTCCCATTGAGTCATCACCTGAGAATGCTGGACCCTTATTTTAGCATCAAGAAATCAATCATTCACAATGTGCAGAGGCAGTGGTGAATGTCTGGCACTACATCCAGGGGATGATGAATTGATAAATGTGTTCCACTCACTTTGTCTGAGACGTAAGCATCTCGTATGGATGATGTTTTTGGATAGAAGGAAAAAAATATCTTGAATATGTGGCTCAGAATAAGCTTTTCAGATTTTCCTCAGTCACTTCAAAGTTTTTGTAAATAAATATTTACCTTCATACAAATTTCTGACCATTTTGCAGTATGCTAATGAAAGGAATTTGGACTTTCAGGATTATGTTTATGAACCCAGAAATGCCTTTTGTTTGTATACCTACAGGTCCAGGATGTGCTCAATGGTGTTAATATTCAAAAGCTATCAATGTATGTGTCTTCACTGGCTAAGAAACCAAGCTGTCTGTTTATTACTATGAGGTTTGAATAACAGGATAGCATCGAGGCTAACAAAAGTCCTACAGTTCTGTTCAAGGGAATAATGAAAATGGGAGATTTTAAATGATGGAAAGTAAAAATATGCAATAACTTCAGAAATCAATTTCAGGAGGCCGAGTGAGTAGAGAGTGCAAATTAGTCAGCTAAAAGACATGTACAGTAGTACAAATGCCCAAACACAGAAACTGCTAAGCCCATAAACAGTCACAAACAGGGTACCTACACATGCTTTCTGCCCAGGACAGTCCCAGCTCGTGACAGTTGTACGGTGACCCACATGGTTTAGCCTTTGTCCTAGAAAATATTTTTAATGAAAAATTGTTATGAATAGTGGCAATAAAATAATCCGGAGTGCTTTCGATGGATTTTTACCTTGGACTTCCAGCTTCTTTTTTATTGTGTTTTATTGTTTATGCTATTTGTACTTCCAGCTTCTAACATGGTTTCATCTGGACTCTACGCAGCATGTGTGCGGTGAACAGAATTGTCCCTTTAATAGAAGGCTAAATCTGATAGACAGCAACCCACCTCTCTCTCTCAGTCTTTTCAAGGAAAGAAACCATTCCTGATTTCTTTCTTTCAGGGACAGCTTGTTGCTCCTCTGATGAAGTGAAATGTCCTCAGCTGTATTCTGGATATAATTTCTATATCCAAAGAAAATGAAAATAGGATGTTAAAGAGAAAATATGGTACATATTTTCTACATATGCAGTAGAAATATTCTAAAATGCAGTAGAATATTATTCTGCCATGAGGAAGGAGAAAATTCTGCATTTGTGACAGACAGCATATAGACCTTCAGGGCATTATACTTAGTGAAATCAAAATTGTCTTTGTTTGGATAATTAAAATGTTCTTCCAGTGGTAAAGCACAACTGGGCAAGAAAGATTTAACATATTTATGTAATATATATGTCCATATTTTCTAAGCTCAAAATGAGATCACCCAATTTGATAAATAATTTATTTTCTGTTTGGGTGAAAGTATATTTTCTTAATAGACTGCATCTACAATGTTAAAATACATATACACATTTATGTATCTCACTAGAACATATACAAAACACACTCATTATCCAACCCACCCTTAATATTCTACATCCTTAAATATGCATGTATTAACACCCATAAAACATGCATTTACACACATGTATATATAAGTGCTATACATTCATAGGTATCAAATATGTTTATAAATCATTTCATATCAAGCTTTTTTTCCTCTCCCTGATTAATCACTGGGAACTTCTGTCACTGTAACACTATGGTGTTGCCCATTGATGTGTATTAGTAATAAAAGTCATTTTTGAAATGTATTCATGTTTTACTTAGAGATGGTTCTTAGAAAAAATACCACTTAATGATTAACATGATAGATTTTTAAAAGAAATGGATGATAGATTGATGGATAGATAGATAGATAGATAGATAGATAGATATCTTGAATTGACTATCAGTTGTGTTACACCAACTTAATGACCGTGGGTAAATTTCCATGTGTTGGTGTCTCATCTATAAAATGAAGAAAACATTGCTGGCAGTTTTATAGGAGTGGGTTAGAGGACTGATGAGTTAATATAGGTAGAGCACTTGGACCTGAACTTGGCCCAAGTACTGTTTTATATATTATTGTTTATTAAGCACTTACGACATGCTAGACATCCCATAGGATCTGAAGTTAGAACATGCATATCCTTACACTCTACTAGAATTTTAATTTTTCATTGCAGTGTTTATAATTGTTGGTGAAAGTGTTGTTTTGCCCACTTCTTTTAGTGAAGGAAAGAAAAAGAATTTCAAAAGTTTCCAAAGAATTCATAGAAAAAGTAATTTTTAAAAAATATTGTGTACATTAAGCACACAGTCGAACAGGGTATGGTTCTTATTTCATTGCTGCAATTGCCAGCAAGAAACCATGGGTAATCATGTGAAACTTTATCCAAGGAGAACCTGAGAAACAGAGCTCACCTATATATAGAAGATAATAGCTTCCATTTATTAAGAGCTGACTTTGTGCCAGGCACTGTTCTAAGTACTTCGTGAACCTAACTCATCCGCCCAACTCCACAAGGCCTCTTACAGGACGTGCCAGACTCCAGGTTGGTCTCCCAGGCTTCACTCCCTTCAACAATCCACAGGGCAAACCAAATGTGGAGCAGAGAGCTGGAGGCACATTCTGTCTCCCAAAGCACTGTTGTTTTGTTCTGTCCTTTTTCTCCGAGCAGCTGAACAGTCACAGAGAAGGGGTGCTGCTGGGGTTGCGAGGAGGCAGGGCGGGTGGAACTCCTGGGGTAGCAGGAGACCAAATTCTACTCTTAGGTTTTACTCCCTGCCAAAGAGCAGGGCCTCCTGTCAGGTACATGGAGACACAGAGGGAATCCACAAGGGCAGCCTCGGCAATGCAGCTTGGGAGGGGTGGCCTAGGCAGCTTAGTGGCTGACACAGACCCGCTCTAGAGAGGATGACCAGGTACACAGGCCTGAATATGCCAGTTGACCCATGTGGACTCTCTGGGAGTTTTCTTACACCATTGTCCTGAATCAGCTAATTGTCATAGCAAAAATGATGGTGCAGGACACACCTAATATGTTTGCTAAACCACCCCTGGTTCCAGCTGTCCTCACCTCCCCCCGTAACCCTTCTGTCCCCTGGACTGCCTGCATAGGAGGAAGAAGTCTGGGTAGACACTGCTTGGGGCCAACCACGGGCTATTCTCCCTTTTCTAGCTGTCTGGTTTTTTTTTTAATGAATATATTTTCTTAAGATCCAGATATGCATGATTTTCATGTAATCAATCCAGCAAGACAATGGATAATCACATGAAAACCACTAATTAATATATGCATGTGTACACTGAGAGGTGATACTTGGATGGTGGATGTTTAAAAGAAGTCTGTGCTTTTCTGGCTCTTTTGGAAATGAACTTTATCATTTTTACAACACTTCTTGTGAACTTAAATGTAGTGTGTAAATGCATTTAATTGAATAGATTGGGAAGCACATTGCATCTATCTTTAAAGTCTGTATTGAATAAAAGTATCAAATATTGCTCTCACCATTTTGATCAATGGACTCATTAAGACTTGTATCTGAGGAGAATAAAATACAGTAATATGAACAAACAAAGTTCATTGATGTTTTAGTAATAGCTATTAAGGTCAGCTAGAATGATATATATGATGCCAGGCACACATGAAAAATGGTAAAATGACACGAACAGATAGTTTAAAAACTGGGAAATGAAACATATAAACACACTTATGAAAAATTAAAGGGAAATACAAATTAAAACATTTCCATTTTTATCTCTTCAATTAAGAAAAATGGTTTTAAATGATAATATCTCTTGCTAGCAAGGGAATAAAGAAATGAGTACTCTCACGCATATCTGATTGCGTTTTTAAATGCTGCAGCATTTTAGGAAGGCAATTTGGTATTATATTAGGAGCCATAAAAATATTCATACTTTCTGTGCCAGAACCTCATTTATGTAAATGTGTCTTAAGGAAATAATCCAAAACACTGAGAAAGTCATAAACTTAATTCAACGTTATTTATCATAGCTCCCAAACAGAAATAAATTAAATGTCCAATGATAAAGAAATAATCAAATTATAGCATATTCATTTGGTAGAATTTATGCATCCTAATATATTTAGTAGTTATAAATACTTATTCAGTGCAATGGAAAATGTTTATGGTATAATGGTAAATGACAGCCTCATATTTTTATGGAGCAATTGATAAAAATAAAGAAAAATAATGTAATTTAAAAAATACTTACTGTATTTGTACAATTCCACAAAGCAAGTATGCGTGTGGGAAAACATGATAGAAACTTAGCATATGGACCTAAGTAATTATTTCAGCATGATGAATTTGCTTTTTTATCTTTCTGCACAATTTTTGGTGTGATTATACTACTTTTTAAATATTAAATGTAGTTTGTAGAATTTTTTAACTAACTGTATGAATTTAGATAAACACCCAAGTACCATACACTGGGAAATTTTAAAGTATTTTTCTAAATGATAACTTGCTCAAGAGAAAATTGAATACACAATATACTGTTTAGAAAACTGTGAAAATCAAAACATTTTATATTAGTTTTCATGGGATCTAATAAAAATAGTGCTTGAAGTTATAGTCCCAAATTTATATTCTTTTTCTTATAAAAAGTAAAAATAAGTTGAGGAAGCTATCAAGTAAAGACTGTTTTAAACACAGACAAGAAGGAAGGAAGGAAAGAAGGGAGGGAAGAAGGAAGGAAAGAAGGAAAGGAAGGAAGGAAGGGGAAGAAACGAAGAGAGGGAGGGAGGAAGGAAGGAAGGAAAGGGAAGAAAGGAAGGAAGGAAGAGAGGGAGGGAGGGAGGGAGGAAGGAGAAGAAAAAAGAGATGGATTTACCATATTTGTAGCGTAATTAATAGAAATTTATATCTAAATCTAGGATCATATAGAAAGAAAAACATAAATTTAAAATAAAATGTTTGGCCTCCTTAGAGCCTATCCAACATTACAAATGAGTGTACCAAGGAGGATAGCAAATTTTAACTCTATCCTGTATCTACAGCTGTATGATCTGGCCACTAAGATGAGGAACAAAATGTTGTCTGTTTGTTTTGGAGCAAGACTTCATCAACTAGGATGAAGCTTTGTGGCTTCCTTTTTTGGACAGGGGAAGTTAGAGGAGAGAGAGTAAGACCTGGAAAAGTGGTCACTAGGAAAGAATGGAAGGCGTATTCAAACTGCAGCCAAGTAAGTGTGATTCCTGGCAGGTCTGTCTCCTTGTGAAAGGAATCAATATGCGATTTGGAAAGCAAAACTGTAGGAACTGTAGGCTCGTGTCTTAGCTCATGTTCCCTCAGTTGGAAACTCAGTGGCATGGCTTGGATTTGAATCATGTCTTTGGGAGCTTTTCAAGTACCTAAATTAGGAGAGAGATTTAAGAAAGGCACCACACCTCATTCTGAAATTTTCCTCGTTCAGTGTATGAGGAAAAAGAAACTATCCATCCAGCTGAGGGAGGCCCCGCCGTGGGCCAGAAGGACGTGGCAAGTCCCAGACTCAGCTCCACGCGGTTATACACTGGAGTCAGCCAGAAGCAGGGGGCCGGAGAGCAAACGTGCACACAGAAGCCCACGGCAGGCACACGGGCCCCCGGCTGGGGTGAGCAGCACCTATTTCTGAAGTGATGTGAAGGCACTCCTATACTCCTGCCGTCAGGACACAGACGAGTAGAGACCTGGGAAGTCTTAATATCTGCAGCTGAGTGAGAACAGGGTAGGCCGAAGGTGAAGTCCATTGCCATAGGTTAAAAACGATTTCTATATAAATATATAGAAACATGTTTATATATAAATGTATATATGTGTATTGCACATATACACATATGTGTATACATAATTTCAACTAATATCAGAAATATAGTTAATGAAAGTTCAACATGTATTCCCAATTAAATATGGTAGAAATAGTTCCTTTATTAATATAATGAAACAAAATTTTTTAAACTGAAAATTAACATTAAACTCCAGTCATTCTCTTTAAAATTGAGACAAAATCAAGATGGCAGTTACTACCACAAATGTTAGATGATATCTTTGAAATTTGGGTGATACATTAAGCTATAACCAGAAATATTGGGACTAAATATTGGGAAAATTTTTAATTATCATTTTTATAAATACATACATACATACTAAAATACTCTTTGGGTTTAAAAAATTACTTGAGGAAAAAGGAAATGATACAAAAGAAATAAAATCTCTACAGTGTGCCTCGACTGTCAACAACACACAACCCAAAACAATGGAAATCAAATATAGTGTTTCTATTGGAAATGCTGAGAACACCTTCTGATGATCAGAATTCTCTGGCTTACTTCTAGATGAGAAGCTCTCCACTTTTATCCTAACCCTAAAAGTGCATTTAGGTCACAAGCTGACTCGCTCGAACCCAAATGTTTGTGTTGGGTCTCACCCTACTGGACTGCTCCTTAAGATCGCACCTGTCAGGCACGCCTTGCTTTGAGAATTCTTTTCCTTTCTCGAATCCTTCAAAGTTCTCTCTCCAGTAATTCCTACCTCTCTGCCAATCCGTAATTTCTACCTCTAATTTTCTCTCCTTGACCTCCCCTTTCCACACATTTTAAATGTTGAAATTCCTCAGTGATTTTTTTCTTCCTTATTCTCACTTGACATGAAAACCAAAATACCCAACTGTGTACTATAAGTTGACCTTCACCATGTCAGAAAGATCTGCTCTACCCCTTGGACAGCAAACTGTCCGAGAACAGGAACAATCTGTACTTTACCCTTGTATAACTGGTACCTTCTTACCATAGGACCTAGAATACAGTAGGCACTTCCCAAATATTGTTAAATGAGTGAATGAGTAAAAACTAAATTTATTTTATGCTACCTTATAAAATAAAATAATTCTAAATAAAACTTTGGAAGGATTTTTAAATTTTCATCAAAATGTTCTGAAACATTCTTTGAAAACAAAATATTCTTGAGTATAAAAATATATGTTTTAAAATGAGACAATTCAGGAAATTCTACTAGAGTGTGTCACACATTGCCAATGAAAACTAGTGAGTGTACACACAATTAAATATAACCACACACCTGCGAAAATGACTAAAATTAAAACAACTGACTATACCAAGTGTTGCCATCCACGTAGAGAAAATGGAACTCTCAAATGTTGGTGGTGGGAATGTAAGACTACAGAACTTTAGAAAATTGTTTTGGCAATTTCTTTTAGTTAAACATACATCTATCATATGACTCAGAGAATTTTAGTTATTCATCAAACAAAATAAAAGCATATGTCCATACAAGAAAAGTTACACACACATAGTTATAGCAACTAGTTTTTACAGAGAAGAAGACCTGAAAAGTCAGTGTGATAACTTTCTAAATTGTTTTTTTGTTTCATTGATTTTTTTTTTTTTTTAGTTCTAAACCAGTTAAAATCTGGGAGACAGCAATAGCTTGGTTGTAGGATTTGGGAAATACATACAGGGAGGTGCCCACCAGGTGTAGTGAGTAAAATCACACACATCTAGGTGCATGAGTTGACACCCTGTGCCCTGAGCTTAGCTCTGTGCTCCCGGAAGGCATTTGCCTAGAAGATCAGTGGCAAGCAGGGGTGTGTGTGTGTTTGGGATGATGTCAGTGAGACTGAATGAGAAGATGGTAGAATGGACTATCAGAGTAGAAAACATCAATCTGAAATTAAATCTTCCTCGAAGCTGCCCAGAGTAACTTATTCTGTGCTTTCAAGGGTGAGATGACTGATAGCAAAGTTGCAAGTACATGGATTTGTAAATAAATCTGCTTTTGGGGTCCAAATGCATAACGTGTTCTTCCTGGTCCACAGAGACACAGCCTGCTATTGGTGTCACTGCAACACTGGTCGGCCAGAAACACATTTCTGTGTATTTGTTTCCGCTCTGTACACATGTACACGTGTATGGCATGTGAAATTAACTGTTCCCCACAATATTCCAGAATTACGCATGCGCAACACAGAATGTGCAGCAGATTGAGACAATTGCAATGTAAAGTAGCAAGTATGAGACCAATGCAAAGCAAAAGTAACCAATCAGGTAGACTGGGGTTGTGATTCATAAGTAAAAACAATATGCATGTCATTTATTGTCTCAACACTGGTGACTTTTTAAAGTGCATGAAGAGTGAGTCTATACCAATATGAACAAGTGACTGTATAAATAAATAAATAAACAAATAAATAAATGAGAAGAGACAAATTTCACCTGCAGAATAATTTCGAGTAATTTATGGAGATTCTCCACCTTAGGAAGGGGGCACAGATCCCCTTCCATGAGTGTGGGCTGCACATGGTGACTTCCTTCCAAAGAGAACAGTATAGAAGAGCAGGGAAGGAGCGGGGGGCGGGGGGGCTTTCCAATGGAGAAAACTAACCGACACTTCCACAGCCGTGTGATTAAGGTCAAAGTCTACATGAAAAATCATATTGATAAGTATGTACCCTTGATAGGATGTGATATAAATGATACTCCTTTGCTCTTCCTCCCCAAAACCTATAATCCCAGTCTCTCCATGAGAAAAACATCAGGTAAATCCCGTTAATGGAACATATTGCAGAAAAATGGAGCATGCTCCTAAAAACTGTCAAAGTCATCAAAATCAAAGAAAATCTTGTAAACTGTCCCAGCCACGAGGACCCTAAGGAGACATGACAACTGACTTTAATGCGGGTTCTTGGATGAGATCTCTAAACAGTAAAAGGACATTAGGCAAAACTAAGGAGATCTAAATAAAATATGACACTTAGTTAATAACAATGTATCAAAATTGGCTCATCGATTGTAACAAGTGCCCTGTGCTAATATAAGATATTAATAATAGGGGACACTGGGTGAGGTATATGGGAATTTCCATACTATACTCTCATTGTTTTGTATATCTAAAACTGTTCTGAAAGTAAAATGTATTACAGGAAAATGATTTTCCTAGCCAATTTTATAATCTTTTACAAATATGCATCATTGGACTTTAATAATTGCTGATTTATATAGAATTTCACTCATGTTTAATTAGCTAACCATTCCTTCGGTTTCTCTTTAATGTAAATCATATTTGTTATTTATCTCGGTGATGCAGTAACACAATGGAAAATATGAAACCTGTGCACAGCAAAACGCCCACCTCCCAGACTCCACACTCAGTTGTAATCCCTTTCTCGTGTACCCTGCCAGACATGGTTTACATGGCTATGAAGAAAATATACGTGTGTGCATTTTTCTTTCTTCCATTTTTCTGGCGCTCACAACAATAATATATTTTGCACATGGAAATTTTGCCATGGATGCATTTTCTGTACTATAAATCAAAACTCAAAAGTAAACAAGTGAAGCATCAAAAAACATAAAACAGGATTTTTTAGACAAATGTGTACGTATCACGTATGCTACTCTGCACTTTGTGTTTTCTGCTTAGCAATAGATCTTAGAAATCTTTTCATATGAGTAATTTAAAAGCTTTCTTATTTAAATGAAAGCACAGGAATGACTATTGTTTATGCTCAAACAAGAGCGGAAAACTAAGTAGGCTGCGTGGCATGTGAGGATGGAGGAATGGGGCATTCTCCGCTTGCCAGAGGAAAATTAAAGTTGATTGAATGCCTTCTAGAAACTAGCATAAATAAGCATAACTGTCACTAAGTATTATTATTATCATGTTTTATGTCTATAAGAAAAATACATGCTTCAATAATCAGCTAATATGAGGATTAAATTTATATTATTTTGGGGAAAATAAGGAGAAACAAATTTCTGGGTTGGAGGAAGGCCCACCTCCAACCAGAAGATATCCTAAAAGTAACTGTAGGCAGGCAGAGGTTCTCCCTAAAGTGAGAATTCCTTTCGTTACACTCCCCTGTTCCAGCATAATGAGCACACTGAAAACATTCACTCTATTTATGATTCCTGAGTGTAGACATTTTGTTCATTTTGTTTACTGCCAAGAAGCTGGTAATTAGTTGCTGCAGATATATTTGTTGAATGAACAAATAAATGAACAAATGAATACAGAGCAGGGGTAAAACAGACACCAAAATCAAGAGCGGACTATCAGAGAAGAACCGCCATGCTGAGAAAACACAAAGGTGATATTGTGTTAGAACACCAGGGCCGCCAACCTGCCAGTCCACTTGGGTAGGTTGCTTGATTTTACCGAAGCCCGGATTTCTCATCTCTACAATTATAACAAAATATGTATGAGAGTAAAAATTTTGTGCCATGTAGGGTTATTTTAATGATGCAATACACATACAAATGTGCAACATACACACATATAAAAATGGTATATTCAAGTATACAACGTCTATATTGTATATAAAAGTACATGTGTATGTACATATACATATTAACATGATTATTCTTTAAAATGATGGTTATGATCATAATTAATAATAATGAGGAGGACTAGAGAATTCTTTCAATAATGCCATGGAAATCAAGGAACCAGGCAATTTCAAGAAAAGTCAGTAAAAAGAGAAAATCTCATATAGCAAAACTGAACCCAAATGCAACTATAAAAGTAAATAAATTCACTTATTAAAAGAAAGAAAAAAAGTTCAGGTTGCTAAAAATAAAACTGTAAAGAGGACGCTGTCTAACAGGAAGTGACTGAGCAAGACTGCGTGTAGATAAAGAGACAATGACGGAGAGGGCTAAGCACAGAAACAAACAAGAGTTCAACTATTAATATCAAGCTGCATTGTGTTCGGAGAAAATGAAAAGGGAAAGAGAAAGACACTGTGTAATTAATTATAAAAAAATAATTTCCAGTGAGAATATAGCTCTCATGAATCTTCATATTTTAATATCATAAATTAAACTTAAATTGAAGGAATCTACAGAAATATCATCATGGTGACAAATTTTCACACACTAAGCTTCATAATAGATAAAAGAGACCAGAAATAAAGAATGCAACAGACTATTATAATGAGAAAGACTATGTTTCAAACTCTACAAGCTACAAACAAGTGTATGACATTTATTTGAAAATGTATTTTATATCACAACAAAAAACAGAACTTTAATAAGTTCCAAAACATAGAAGTAATACCACAAATATTAGAAGCATTATTTCTGTAAATAAAATAGAACATAATAACTACTTTAATATTTTTCCAAACACCTTAATATTTTTAAAACTTACTTTTAATGTTCTTCTGGGTCAAAAGGAAATCAAAATTTAAATAAAAGAGTACCTTTAAAGTAGCAATAACAAAAATACCAAAACTGTGGGGAAGTAAACTTTACTTACAAGCAAATGTACAACTTAAATACTTTGATTAGAATAGAAAGAAAGAAAGATGAAATACATGTGCATTCAAAGCAAAAGTTAGAAAAAGAAGACAAAATAAATCGGCTTGAAAGAATAAAAGAATTAAAAATAAGAAAAATTGGTAAATAACTAAATCATAAAATTGACACAGCAAACAGAAATAAAACTATTTCAAAAGTTATTTATTCAAATGCTTTTCACGTCTTTCTTCAATTAATGCAATCAGTAAAATAGTTAAAGTACGTATATGAACAATGAATTTCTTCTTGAGATATTCATTTACTTTCTCTAAACTATTTGCTGGCATTTGAAACATCTTGAATGATACTCTTAGATGTTACATCTCATTTGGAATTTCTTCTCAGGATCCTAAATAAAAATGTGCATGCCTTGAATGTACTTCTCTTTAGTGTGTAACCCAGTTCTTGGATGGCAGCAAGAAAAAGAAAAAATAATAATAACTGGCTCTGGCAGGTTAAACAGGAACAGAAGTTGTTGGAAGCATACTGTAACTCTGCAGCTCAAAGTGAGGGCTTAATAAGCAGGTTTATTTGTCAGAGAATTGGATGCCAAGGCAGTTTCAGGGATCTCAGCAGCAAGAACTAATGGAAAGTCTCAGGATATTGCCTGGTCTGAAGTAAATACTCCCCAACAATTTTTTTTTCTTTTCTTATTCTTGTGCCATTCTACTCAAGATGTAATGATCTGGAAGATTTTAATCTAATTTTTTTAGCTAGAGCAAGGCACAATGATTGATTTACAGCATGTTAGTAATGAACACAATGGGGCAATACCCTAAGATCATTTAGAGGCAATTTTCAGATGAACCAAGACTGTGTTAGTGGGGCCAACTAACTTTTACCACATCCAGTTTTCTGTCCTGGTCTCTCCTCCCCTCATCTCCCCTCTCCTCTCTTTTTCTTCCCTTACCTTCTCATCCTATACACACTTTCCTGGAAGCCTCATTGCTTCCGTGGCCTCAGTTATCCTCTATATTCTGAAAATTCTCAAGATGGCATCTCATTTTCAGTCCTCTTCCTCGATGATCAGGCCTTTATACTCACGGCCATACATTTCTTCATAAATGAAACCAGGCATCTCAAACACCCACATCCCACATTAAACTCCTTTCTCGCTCTACCACTCACCCCAGAGCAGTCCTTGGAAGAGTCACAGTGATTGTGTCAGCAGTGATTACGAGAAAAAAAGAACTCTACTTGAAGTTAAATCACTTGTGTAGATTCTGGGAAGGTTTCAGGTAAAGTAATGCCTGAGGTGAGACTGAATGACAAGGAGGAGGTGACAAAATTTAGTCAAAGAAGTGTGTGGGCGGCAGGAGAAAGGCATTAGGATGAACAAGGACGGTTTCTGAACAAAAGGTATGCGAGTAAAATGACTGACATCAAAATATGCCATGAATCAGTGGGGAGTTCAATATGGATGAAGCATGGAATTAGTGTGTGTGTGTGTGTGTGTAAGTAGAAGCAATAAGACAGTGACGGATAGTCTTCTAAAGATTAAGGTTGATAGAGCATGAAGAATATGTGACCTATCTGGGCATCCATTGAAAAGTATTAGGAAACAAATTTATCTATAAGAATTTTTTTTTTAATCTGGAGAATTGAACTGGTGAGAGATAGAAAATGAGGAGACCAATTAAGAAACTAGTGTAATGACCCAGTTGAGTGATGACTGTGGTTACAGCAGAGGACTCTGGTGAAGACAGACAAGAAGGGGATTATCTTAAGAGCAACTTCAGAGACTGAGTTTGCTAAATATGGGAATAATTTTATTATAATCTGAAATAGAAAGGGTTGCAGGCTTTGGAAATAAGGCTGTTGGTGATGTCATTCATCAATATTGGAAAAAGAGCAGGGAAAGATGTTTAGAGAGGGTAGAGGGAAAGCTAGAAGTTCATGTTTTGAAAACATTTAGTTGAAGGTTCCTGTGGGGGAAGTCCAGTGGACTGTCTAATGAATATATAGGTCTGGGTTTCAAGAAAAGAGGGCTGAATTGGAGATAATAGGTTTGGAAGTCATGAACTTGAATTAAATCAGTGAAGGGAAGAGATGAGTGATAAAATAGAACCCTCAGGAATAGCTTTTAAAGAATAGAGGAAGTTGCCTAGAGAGAATATTGGGAAGTACAGTCTGGGAGATTGAGAAAAGATAGCAAGCATCGTCTAGGAATTCAAAAACATTGAACTTTTAAAGTAAAGTAAAAGCAAGCTTTTAGTAAGATGTATGAAGAATGTTTTTGTTTCTTGGGAAAACAGTAGTATGATGAAGATGATGTTCATATTGAGACAGATTGGACCGAACATAAAACAGGTACAAAAAGTCGAGGAATAAGAATTTTTTATTTAATTTCGTTTTTGTTGAAGTTGAAAAAGAAATACATATGTTTAAATGACAATGAGAAGTGGAAAATAAAGATTGAAAATATAACAGGGAAAACATATACAGTTCATAAATTAGTGGAAGGGGATGGGATCCAGAAGACAGATTAGGAAAATAGAATGAGAAAGTATAGGCTTATACGTTATTTAATGGTAAGGAGAGAAAAAGGAAAGGGTAGATGTGGATGCAGACACTTCCCCAGTGTTGCTATTGGAGTTAGAACATTGTGAGCAATCTACTGTGTCTGCAAGGTGTTCTATAGGAAGTGAAAAGGGGCAGAGAGGTTGGGAGTCAGGGTTTAGAAAGGGGAAAGGTCTGAAATATAATGAAAACAGGATAAAATTGACTTACAGAGACAGACGGGGGCTCCTGATTATCGAGATTGGATTCCATACATTTGAATGACTTCAGTCTAAACTGAAGGGATCTTTAAAGTAGTTCCAATTCTTCCATCTGAACAGGCAGAGAAGGTAAATATGTGATTGTTGACACAGTGGGATTTAGGCATGACAGAGTTTTGAGGTATAATAATACATAATGAGATATAGTAAGTCTTCTAAGTGCTATACCGTGAAGAGGGTTGTTTAAATTCAGGATTTCATAGTACAGCGATTCCTTATGTCAAAGCCCTGTGGGAGATGAAAGCTGAAATGAAATGAAAACCACAGTCACTCAAGAGCAGGAGGCCAAGGAACTTAGACATTCGGGTGTGAAGGTGTCAACCACATGAACGCTGAAGTCACTTTTGATGACGTGGCAACAGGGCTCAGGCTGGAGAAAAACGACCCTGTTTTTGGAATCTGCAGTGACTGGTGGGGAATGGTCAGGAACATGATGACGACCACAATGAAATAAGTTAGGGGACATCTAGCTGGAGGCAGGTAAGCTCTAAAAGAACAGGTTTGCAGGCACAGGTGGTGGGACAATTTTATGGCAGTGGCCATTCTGAAGTTTTTAGTTCCTAGAATGAACTGCCTCTACCTAGAACTGTAGGCAAAATGCTGTGCTTTGTGGAAATTCAAGTTTCAGTTAAAGAGGATATATATATGATTCCAAAAATCTAATGTGAATTTTGGACCAAGAAATGGATTGTCTGGGGCCATAATAACAATTTGAAAGCTGTGTAAGAGATGAACAGAGCTAGTCAGGATGAGAAGAGAAAAGTGGATAGAGGATCAGACTCACTAATATCTTGAGAGCCAAAGATTTTAGGGTGGTGAGTATATATGGATCCACTTTTTTAAAAATTGACTATTCCTAGAATTTTCCTACTACTGAGGACTAGTAACTCAGACCTCTTAGTTCGGAGTGTATGCCTCTGAACCAAATAAATGTCACGGTCCCTCTGCTAGCAGACCCCTGTACAGGATAGGCATGGATATGAAAAAAGAGATAGTCTGCAGAAGCAAGACGAGATCTGGAGCCGAAGTGCACTAAAGAACTGAAGCTCAGGACTTTAGCCTTTCACAGAAAGCATCTCCAAGGCTGAGATACACAGCCAGAAGTTTCCCCAAGTATGTGCTCCTGATCCCTCCAAATCTGCTCTCCGAGCAGTTTCCCAGAGTCTGAGATTTACTTTGTGCCCACAGCGTTCTGAGACTTAAAGGCAGTTGAGCAGAAATGAAGAAATGGACCTACTGCTCTCCTGACTTTGGACACTTATCTTGCTCCTCTCGGCTTCAGATGCTTATCTGTGAAACAGATGTGCCTGGTCAATGGGCTGTTGTGAGGATTAACGTAAACAGTTCTGAGACACCTAGCCAAGAGGTAGACTGAAATATGTGTTCCAGAAATGGTCGCTATTATTATTTTTTCAGAATAATGTTCTGGCAAGAAGCACACAGAGCTCTTCAGAGACCGGTCATAGTCCCTGGCTGAAAGATGGTGGGGAAAGAAGGATCTGATTTTAAAATAGCTGTCTCACTGTGTTCAGTAAATTTTCCTGGTGCCAAGCCAGTCTCCTCCTGCCTGCTACCTGCAATCCAGTGGCTTTTTGGACTTCAGCACTGGAAATTCGAATTCTTAATTCCAGGGAGGGACCACACAGTGCTATGTTTTTTAAGACCTCATAGCAGAATCTGGTATGCAGCCAGGGTTTCAGACCGCTGTAAACTATAGACTATTCTAGTAAGTCACGAGCGTCTTGGTCAACGTAGACATTAGGTGAAAACGACATTCATAAAGTAGGAGTAATACCCCACAGATTTTTACCACTCAACAAGGGAAAAGTTTTAATAACCTTTAAATGGCCTGGCTCAGTTATTAGCCTTAGCTTTTAGCTTAGAATCTAGACCAGGTCTGTTTTATTCTTTATTCATAGACCATTTCAGATAATAAAGATCTACTCCCTTACTTTATAACCCCACCCTTCCCCAGATTATTTTATATTATTGCCTCAATGTCTCTGCTTTGTCTTCTTGGATTTTTTTCCCCCAAAGTTAAAAATAAAAGTTTTTTTATTCCTTTTCAGTAGACATTACATCTGCAGTACATAATTCAGGAAGTTCTAATTGCATACAATGAAAAGTTGGCTTCCTTCTCTCCTGTCTCCCATCCCTCTGTGTCCACTCCTTGGAAACAAATGCTAGAACAGTTTCTGGAATGTCTTATCAGAAATATTCTTTGCACATATAAACATATTTTCCATGCACATGGAGTATATTATACTTTTGACTTGTATATTTTCGCATTACAGTGGATACTGGAGAATTTTCTGCACCTCTCTCTCTCTCTCTCTCTCTCTCTCTCTTTCTCTCTCTCTCTCTCTCTCTCTCTCTATATATATATATATATATATATATACACACACACACACACACACATATATATATACTATCCTTTATAATAGCTGTATATTCATCAATGTTCAATGGAACATAATTTTATACAGTTGGTATTCTTGCAAAAAATTATCACTTTCAAGCAGTACTAAGATTCAGATATTGGAAAATTCTGTTTAACTAATCTGTATGGTGCTGTATCTACTTTGAAGGGATACAGTGATCTAGCTGAATCCTCATTATGAAAGAGTTATTATGTTCTCAACTTACAAGTTTTTATTTTATATGAAACACATTTTGTTCCATTGATGCTAAGGAACCTGAAGTTTTAAGAAGACCCCTAGTTTAGTGAATCATATTGACACATGATGAGAACCAGGACAACTCTCTCCCTAATGAGTGCAAATAGAAAAAAAATGGACAAAGTGATTCTGAGATAGACAAGGAGATCACATGGAAAAGTAGTGATGCTTCATCATCTCTTTTCAAGGACCTACTGAGAATCATGAAAAGCATTTCCGTCTAGAAAATCTAATAAGAACATGTTTGGGTAAACCTTTTTCTAGGAAAGTATCCTGACAGTGTTCATGATATATAAATACCATGATGAGGAGAAAAAAAAAAATCTGCTACTTCAAATTCCTCACACACATATACACACACAGACTGGTGAGTATATAGAATTAGCAAGATAGAATCCTTTAAAGTAAACTAATTCACATTTGTTTGTTAATTCTCCAGCTAGATTATATAGATATGAGCATTTCCTTGTCACTGATAGGTATGGAAAAATGAAAGTAGGAGAATACTTAGATAGGGGAAAGGTGAAAAAAAATAAGCATGGCTATATGGCATGTGAAGAGATCAGGGTGTGTAGCAGATATAGCTAGTAGAACTAGCTAGTAGAATTCTGAGTCAGGGACCAGGACTTCCGGTGAGAATCTGCAAAATTTAAGATTGGGGTGACAGTTGAATCTGTAACAAAGGAAACCTGCCTGAACACACTCTCTTTCTGCCTTTTATCCCACCTAATGAATCTCCTGGCATAAAGCGTGGTTATGTCTCCCTACATTTCAAAAACAAAACAAAAAAAAAAAAAACATAAGAAACTTCCTCC
Organism: Micronycteris hirsuta; assembly: GCA_004026765.1. Lineage (NCBI taxonomy): Eukaryota > Metazoa > Chordata > Mammalia > Chiroptera > Phyllostomidae > Micronycteris > Micronycteris hirsuta. The sequence goes on along the minus strand of PVJI01002666.1, from coordinate 114,711 downwards.
ACTGTATTGCTTTCCTTCCTTCCCTCGCCAAGCTCATTTCAAAAGCAGTAATTCTCATTTGTATTCATTTCCCCTTCTACTCTCCATTCATCCCACTAAACAGCTACATTTTCTTGCACCACCTCAATGAAACTTACTTTGAAAAAAAACAGCAAAATTTAATCTAATATGTCTTTATTGTTGTTCTTAGTGTCATTACTTCATATCTGTAAAATCTTTAATTTTTTTACTCTCCTAGAAACTATCTTTCTTTTAAATTTTTGCCATAGTGTTTTTATGACTTCTCTGCCCATTTCTTTTCAGTCTCCCCTGAGGGCTTCTCTTTCTCCACTTGGCTCCAGGGATCTGTCTTTGACCTTTGCTCTCCACTCTTCCCACATAGAGCACTTTCAGTTAGGACTTTCCTACTTAACCCTCCACCCCATGAGGTTTGGATGGTCCAAGGGGAACTTGAAAGTAGAAAGAGGGGAAACACTGAGAGGTGTGTAGAGGGAGATGGAGAAGCAGCGTGGGGACTCTGGGGTGGAAAAAAGGGAATGGAATAGCATATACTTATCACTCATAAAAATATGTAGTGTAGCCCTGGCTGGTGTGGCTCAGTGGATTGAGCACGGGCTTGGAACCAGAGGGTCCCGGTTCGATTCCCCGTCAGGGCACATGCCTGTGTTGCCAGCTGGGTCCCCAGTGGGGGCCATGTGGGAGGCAACCATACATTGCTTTTTCTCTCCCTCTCTGTCTCCCTCCCTTCCCCTCTCTCTAAAATAAATAAATAAATAAATCTTAAAAAAATGTAATGTATTACTTGTTAATATAGTTTTATTCAGAACAAATTCCAGAAGACATTTATGAGTGTATTTATTAGAAAAATGTGTTAACATGGAAACAAAAGGAGAATTGTCAGTGATTTTCTCATGCAGTTAATGTTCTAATGGTTTACTTTTAAATACTAAAAAAAAAGTGAAAATGAGCATAAACAAATAGGCTATAACATAAGCAAAGTCAAAAGACCAATAAAAAACTAGAATAAAAATATTTGCCACAAGCAACATGTAATACAAAAATTTAGAAGAAAATTTCAATAGAAAAATGAGCAAGGAACAAGAAAGATAATTAACAGAAATGGAAAAGCAAATGTTGTCTTTTAACTAATGAAACATGCAATGTTCCACATAGAAAAATAAATACAAACTGAAATTACACTGAAATACCATTTAATTCTCAGCTGAACAAATTCTTAAATGTTTAGAAAAATACTTTAAAAAGCATGTGTAATAGTAATTTAACTACCTTATTCCTCTAAAAATGTAACTAAAATGATAAAAAAGTATTTTTAAATGATACAAAAGTATTTTTAAAAGATTAAGTTCAACAAGAAAAAAATCAAGAGAGAAAAATGAAAGCCATCAAAATTCTGAAAGCAGAGATGCAGGGGGCATTTACCTGAGCAAATCTGAAAAAGATAAGAACCCAGCTAGCAGCAGAGCAAGAGAAGAAAGAAGAAAGCAATATCTGTGTTACAGAAATTGCAGTGTCTCAGGAATTTGGAGCACCAGATATCTCAGCAAACGGAATTAAATGTGGGGCTATTTCCAAGAAGTTGAAAGTCTGTTTAACCAATAACCTCACTTTCTGAGCCAGAAGAAGGCTGAAGCTATAAAGGTAAAAGTGGACTCCCAGGTGAGGCCTGAGATACCATCTCAGGTTGGAACATTCTCTTCTATTTTTAATTTGCCAGGAGGTTTAACATGAATTATTATGAATTCTACCAAATACTTTTTATTGTTCCTACTGAAATTATCATATATGTTTTCTTCTTTAATTTAAGTCTTAAGTGATTCATTGCATTAATCAACTTTCTCATATTAAAAACACCACTGTGTTATTGGAATAAACTCCACATGGTCATAATGAATGAACATTTTAATATTTTAAATTTTCTAATATTGTGCTTAGAGCATCTACATACATGTTCGTGAACAAAGTTGCTTTTTTAAAAAATATTTTGATGCTTAGAATTTATCAGAGAGTATTCCCTCCTTTTATTCTCTGGATGATCATATAGGAGACAGAAATTACATTCTGGTCTTCATGCTTTTGTTGTGGGAACATTTTTCATTGGTGATTAAATGTCTTTAATGATTATAAGACAACTTGCAAGTTTCTTATTTCCTCTTAAGTCAGGTTTATGTTATACCTTTTCAGTTCATTTAGTCTGCTTTAAAATGTATATTTATTAAATTATTTATTTCATCCTCTTCTCTTTTGAAATCTCTGTTCAATCTTTATGATATTTTTCTAATCAAGTTTGCCACAGGTTTCTTAATTTTTTATATCACGTATTTCTCTGGAGCATTAAGAATGCATTCCAGCATGTGACTCTGCCTTGGGTGTGAGCAGCTAGGTGTCCGGAGAACAATTCATTGACTTTCTTTGAAAGCATTCCGACTTGTCTAACTGGGTGGGAACCTGGTGCTCAAGGGGCCTCCCTGTGCTAGAAGAGCTGGACTGAGTGGGGTGCCTCATCTATACCTCAGTCCCCTGGGAGACCATCCAGTCAAATGCTTGATGACTTCATTTGGGTGGATGTCCGCGAGACCTCCTAATCCAAAACTAGGCTCTCCTGAATCACACCACAAAAGTCTTGGAAAGTTAAATCATTAAATCCAATTAAATCTGAGAATGAGATGCTCATATTGCCCAGGTCATTTGCTTGTTGGTGGTTTTCTTCGGGCAAGGAGTCTCCTACAACAGCCGTAACATTACAGCTATGTCATGAACTTCGTTTGCTTTGTGACTAAAGGCACCCGCTTCTGTTAGATGTACAAACGTGAAATCCAAAGATGGAAGAGAAGAAAAGAGGACCAGCAAATAAGTCCTCATGAAGTTGTCTGTTTCTGTTGGCAATGGCTTGTGATAACTGCTTCTTACGTTCGTTATGACTTCTGTATTAGTCAGAGTTGCTGCCACTCTCTCTGTGAGGTGACTTGGAGTCCTGGTTTGAGGGTTTATTCTTCCAACAAGTACTGACATTTGTTCTAGTCTTAATTACCTACCTCTACTAGAGTCTTCACTTGAAATTCAAATTCTCTGCCTATAATTTTCAGACTGCCTAAGCAGTAGAAATTCAGAGTCCAGACTCAGATGAAAGCTGGCAAGAGGACTTTTTTCTTAAGTTCCACCCAAACTAGCCCTGAGATAGAAAATGTTCCTTTCTGTTTACCTCTGGCTCCATGAAAGGGATTTTCAACCCAACTTCCCATCCTATGAGGGGCAGAGACTTTGTACTTTGCTCTCTTTCTGTTCTGGAGGGCAAATGTATGTCTGGTACCTTGGACTCAAACTGTCTTCTTTCCTGACCTCATTTGATTTCCCCATTTTGCTGTAAGGTTTCAGGATCATTGGCTCATTACATGCAAAAAAAGAAAGAAAAGAAAAGAAAAAAAGGAAAGGAAAGGAAAGGAAGTCTGGAATATTTACTTGTCATTATATATCTTCTTATATTTGAATTTTGAACTATATACTACACATAAATATATTTAAATAAAATTCAAAATAAATATCCTTAAGGTCATTTCCATCCTAGATTTAATAGTAATTTTAAGGCATATTTAATCATATTGGTTTTTTCTTCTTGATCTCTCAGTTGAAATGCAAAAAAAGTGTTCTCAACAAAAAAAGAAGTTTCACATTTAATTCATCTGAACAGAATGACTCCTCAAGATTACATTTTATAAAGTGGTAGGGGGTAAGGGTTTTTACCTTGTTCTCTCGTATGTAGAGAGCAGGACCTAGGGAGTTTTTGATGCTGACAAAGGATTTCTAGAGAATGACTGAAGCCATATTTAATTCATGGTGAAAATGCTATGCTGTGTACTTTGAGGACTATTTACAAAATAAGTTTTTACATAGTAATATAAGAAGTTCTGATGTATAGTTTTCTCCAAAAATATGATTACAGTTTGCCTGGCCTGGATCCAGCTACGGGTCCTACGCTGATCTCCATGTTGCCTGCCAGAGTCGCCCACCTCTTCCTTCAGGGCCATTCCCAATCCCGCCAGTTTCGGTGTGTGCTTGTTCACTTGCACACAGCCTGGTCCTTCGTCATTGTCACAGCAGTCATTTCCACGGAATGCGGTGTCTCCTCCCAATGTGCTGTGAGCCCCTGTCACAGCTGCTCTTGCCCTTGCCTCGTGCCATCTGAACTCGCCAGTCTGCAGGGTCACTAGCGGTTCTTTTCTCTCCGTGTTACCAGGAGTCCTTGTAGATTTGCAACCGTGACAGGGGTTGCGGAGGGGTGCATATGTTCTTTGGCTGAAAATCATTTCTTGCAAGAAATTCCAGCTTCATTGCAAAGCTCCTCTGGTATATGTCTTTAGTACCCCTAAAAATGTTTTCCTCTACAGCCGTATGTATCTCAAAAAACTGTTCTAAACCTAATTTTGGAGCAAGCAAATTAAGATTGAGGATCAAAAATTAGTTAAAGTTTATATATGTTAATTAGATAATTCATCATTAATACACAGACTTTAATTTAAGAAACAATTCTTACATTTAATTTAAGAAACACTTCTTATGTTTAATTTAAGAAACAATTCTTATATTTGAAAACCTTCTATCACAAATTTCATTATCATACTCTAAGGAAATACAGTACGGCAGTGTATAGTCCATTGGAAAATGCTGACTTTTCAGTCTTGACTGTTCTTAGTTCATTTGCTTGTGTTGGAGGTTTGTTTTGTTTTCTAATAAATAGTGGGTATTTTCTCCTGCTCCTGGAATAACACCTCTGCCCCCATGACTTTATGACTACCTGTGGTAACTGCAGAGAGTTAACAGCAGAGGAGGACAGTGGGGGTGAGTAACTGGGGTTGATACAGGGCTGACTCAAATATAACTTGTGAAAGAGATTGAAGGGGAGCTTCTGGCTCCTTCTCCAAGAACCTCCAGGTTTGCTAAAGCAAAACATAAACCAGACTCCAAGGGTGATGTACAAAGGTATTCACTAATAGATTTGGTAGATTTCAAAAAAAATTTTCTATGTATGATTAAGTCCTGTATAACCTACATTTTCTCATACCGAACAAAGGAAGGAACCTTCTAGACTCCAAAAGGAAAGCGTTTACCTGACCCTCTCTCCTTCCCTGCGCTCTGTCCCCAACGCCTCCTTTGCTGTAATCTCCCTGTTGTAACCCCTACCTCCTTGCTCTCTCTTCTCCCTATTAGTAGACTGTCTCCATCTTGTGTTTTACAAACTTAAAGCCTTAGGCCTGTTCCAAATTCCAATAGCTAAAGACTCCTTCTGTTGGGTCTGTCACCACCCAGTCCTGCTGCACTGGAAGGAACAGGCACACAGGAGGGAGTGGAAGAGGCAAAAAAGGGAACGGCTGCTCCTGACAGCTGCCAGCCGGGAGCTGGCCTGGTGCGCCCAGCAAGGTCTGCTGTTCCGTGGAACAAAAACAGTTTGACAGGACACCAGCGTCAGACAAGGCCACTCAGTGACTGTGATGGAGGGAAGCAAAAACAAGACCACTCCAAACACGTCTGAGCACAGATGAAAAGCAACACAGTGCAAATCACAACAAGGTCTAAACCTCCCCTTCACACAGTGGATGTGCATGGCTCCTCCATTACAAACCGCTGCTTAAATTCTACTCCATTTCTCCTGTCTCCCAGGTAAAAATCAATATCAGAGAAGAACCATATCACCAAACACGAGCTTAAATTCCATAGCAAGCCCCTGCTAACACTCTCTGCCTGAGACAACCTGTAGGTCTCCACCATGTGGTCTCCTTGCCTCCAGTGACAATGACCCCACCTTGTCAAATGCAGAGTGGTCCGGTGGCCTTTGGCTGGTGGCACCAACAGTAATTACCCCCCACACCCTTCAGCCTCTCCTCTCTGTTAGGGAGACTGTGGGACTGACTTATACAATGACCTAAAAAGTGAGCACACTTCTAAAATGAGCTATTTTCTTGGAGAAAACAGTCTAGTTTCCTACGATGAAAAGATATTCCTTCTAGTGGAACATTGAGCCTTCCATTTGTGAATGAACAATCACAGTATTACTGCACTAAGGAATCTTCAACTCTTTTCTGGCACGTCTTACCATAGCTACTACATTGGCTGTAACAGGCTGTCTTAGAAATCCAGGAGCATTAATACGTACTTCTGTTAATTTGCTTGAAAAATCTCACCTATTTCCCACCTGACAAGGGCAGTGAAGACAGGGTTGTCTTCCAGTACTTCTGGCCACATCAAAAACTGCACACACTAGTCATTCTTACAAGATTATTTTCAAACACTGGAGATCGACCAAAATCTCACTATAAATTACCAAAATCTCACCTATCTATGGAGGTACCTTCAGTATATTGTTTCTATAATTGTCATTGAAGCCAGTCACCCCCAGAGCAGCATTAGTATTATTTGAGAAGAACAAATAAAAATTTCTTAGCTTAAAAATTTTCTTCCCATTAAGTTGCCACTAGGGAAAGAAAGAATTAACAGTTACTGAATTTGTTCTAAATGTGAAGCACTCTCATAAAAATGTATCTCATTTAATCCTCGCAGTGCACTGCAAGATGTGTCCTATTATCCAGATTTTGACACTGTTGCGGAAACCAAAGGCAGTGTTTTTCGCTGCAGGCCTGGGACCCTTCCAGCTGTTATTCTTCCAGGACAGCTCAGTGTGGACCCCATGTAGGCTCAATAGAAGGGCAGTTTAATAAACAAGGCTTGGAAAGGTTAAGAAACTTGCCCGAGGTCATAAATTTTCTAAGAAGTAAAGATTCCAACAACAGTCTCATACCAAATTCCTAACATTTAAGATCCTAAGTATACCAGGGGCTAAGGCTTTGTTGCCTGACAATTAACCGTACACCATGGCTTAGCCATAAACATGGTAAGGAAGTTAAATATTTGTATGTACTCTGCACTTTAATCAGTACCTAAGACATAGTAGGCATGCAGTAATATTACCTCCATTTTCCTAGTCGAATACAATTACATTAGGTTATCTTGGAGCAAAGCTCTCTTAGATCATCTCGACCACAGGTGTCACAGGTAGGTCCCATTATGTGACTAGTCAGTGTCTGTTCATCTTCTTGGCCTGAACCTACAGCAGCATTTGCTGACATTGTATTCTGTGCTTCTGATGTACACCATGACTACGGTATGTATTATGAAAAGAGGGACCAGACAAAAAGCAACGTTTGTTTGGCATTCAGTATGTGCCTGCCCCTGAGTCTGGTCATCCAGCTAGAAAGGGAAGGACTTGAAACCCAGTCCAGCTCTACCTGACTCTCATTCAGTGTCTCATAAAGAGTTAAAACAAATTTGAAGTGACAGGGAGTAAAAAAATCAACATGGAATAGAAGATAAAACACATTTCTGTTTAAATCAATAAAATCTAAGTTCAGATTCAGGCGGGCAAAATGGAAAGAGAAGGAAAAGGAGGACAGAGTGGAGGAGAAGGGAAACTTGCCTAACGTTTCACTTACGGACTCCATCGCAGCCCAAAGGCGTGTGAACCCCCTGAGCTCTTTCCGCCTGTCCTTCCACTTGACTTGGACAATTCTAAAATCCTCTCACACATGAATATCACCAGCACTTTTCCTTTTCCTAGCTCGAGGGGCTGCTCAGGACTTGCCCTCTGATCATAGAAGGATGCTGCCCAAAGCAGAGTGTGTCAAATTGATCCCGATTCTAATGAGCCCTAAGGAGTTTATTGAAAATCTTTTAGGCTTTCAACATTGCTTATAAATGACATCATTTTACTCACAGATGAAAGATATTTTACCAATAGCAACCAGAATGTGTTATTAGTAGAGTCAATAGTGGATGTCAGTCTGGACCGAGCCCCTTAAATCATTGGCGGTGGCACAACCAGCTGGTTTCAGCACTTCCAGGTGGCTTTGCTCTGGTCCCCAGTGAGTCTGCCTCAGTCTCAGGAGCTAAGCTGGCACTCAATGGACAAATCTGATTGTAATCCTACTTTCAAGTAAAAATTAAAGGTCTTTCCTTCTTCCTTTCCCCCTCTGCCTATAATTTTAGTATATGTTAGTTTTCTCTTACTGCTTGAACAAATTACCACGAACTAGGTGGCTTACAACCACACAAATTTATTATCCTGCAGTGTGGAAGTCAGAAGTTCAATATTATTTTTCCTAGGTGAAAATCAAGGTGTAGAAAAGCCTGAGTTTCTACTAGCAGGTCTAGAGGAAATTCTGTTTCCTTGCCTTTCCTTGCTCTAGAGGCACTTGCATTCCTTGGCTTGTAGCTCCTTCCCCCACCTTTAAAGCCAGGAGAATTCAGCCATGCCACGCTTTACAGCAGGGATGTCTTCTGAGAAATGCACTCTTAGGCAATTGTAAGAACATCAAAGAGTGCACTTATGCTAAACTGGATGGTACAGCCTCCACCACAACCAGGCTACCTGATATTGCCTACTGCGTGCACAGCATGGCACCATACAAAACAGCATGAGATTAAATCAAGAATAAGAGAAGAAGATGCCATCTACAGACATGGTAAGCCTGAGATGTATGAGGCTGCATACTGTTTGCAGCAAACAATGAAAAGTACGGTATACCGAGCACCTAAATCAGTAACAGAGTCATTTAGCGTCTAGTGTTAGGAACTGCACATAATTGTACATGCTACATGTTTATATGACTGGCAGTACAAAAAATTTGTATACACAAGCATCACCCCAAACGCTTAGTAAAACGCATGGTACTCTGACAACACATAGCTATGACATCACCAGGTGATTAGAACTTGTCTGCTCCTTTATAATCTTACGGGACCACCATCATATATGCAGCCCATCACTGACTGAAACATCGATGAGCGGCCCATGAATGCCCCTTCCTCCTTCCTGATCTCTGTTTCCATCCTATGTCTTGTCCGCATTCCTCTGGGCCATCATCTCTGCTATTGCTCATATGCAGGGGCACCCCGCTGAATAGTTATTTTAGGCACTTGTGGCAGGATGTACAAAAGTGAGTGCTGATCAGTGTATTTCAGACCTTGGGTTGACATCACTCCCTTGTGTAACCACGTACTCTGTGGATGCACATTCAGCTGTTTCAGTGGCTTGGAGTCCCTTTCCCGGGGCATGAGGTTGGAGTGAAGGCAGCTCCATCCTTCTCCCAGAGAGAAGGATCTCAGATCCCGATACACAGGTTACTCTCTCCAGAAAAAAGCCTCCAGTTTCCATAAACCTCCAACTGCTTTGACTTCAGCACTGGTTCACCTAAAACAAGAGTAAATGAAAAAGCTATGTTTTCCAACTCCTTTGCAAGTTTAACATAAGAAAAATCGAGGTTGACACATAGATGATCTCGTTCCTCAGTGAAATCCTAAAGAGAAGGAGTTTGATTTTAACTTCCTGTCACATATAGTCAGTTCTGCTAGAGTGCTACATATGTATTCCTAAAAATCACTGCATTATGTAAAATTGTGTGATAAAAGCCACAGGGCTTATGGGTTTATGAACTTAACACTCAAAAACTTTCTCAGTGACACACTAAGAAATGGGACCAAATAAATATAGGAGCACAGTTTTACACTTGTTAAATGCTTGAGAACGATATAAATGCTACAATAAACATCATACGTGGTGGTAAAAAAAAAAAAAAAAAAAAAAAAAAAAAAAAAAAAAAAAAAAGCCTGAATTTGCTTGTGGGTACAAGCATCAGAAGGATTGAAACTTGTGAGCTGTTTCAGCTAGTGATCAGAGGGTAACCAGGAGGCATAGGAAATCTGGTGAAACTTGTAACAACAAATGTGAATGGGTGTGCAAATGTGAATGGGTGTGGCTCTTAACACAGGTAGTGAAGGAGACAGTGGGCAGGTGTTTGCAATGGGGAGGGGAGGGCTTGTACATTCTTGGGTTGCTAGGCTCAGCTGAATGCCATTCTCTGTCCACCTAGTGTTTCTCATGGATGAGATCATACACAAGCAAATGTGAGATTCCTGTTGTGCTCATGTGATTCCCTGATACACCGTTTGTGTAGGAACGAATTTGCATTTTCAAAAGAAGTGCTATAGCAAAACTGACTGCATTTTTATATGAGTGCTCTGATCCAACTCTTCTGAAGGAAGAATACCAAAGGGTGGTGTTTTATCAAGCTATTAATTGTAAGTCATTTTCTGTTGCCAGTTATCTTTGAGTATTGCTGAACATACGGCGAGAAATAGAAGTAATTCCCCTACATTTAAGGCAAAATGGAGAAGAGTGTGAACATGTCTCAGAGAGACGCGGTATAAAATGCAGGAAAGGAAGCAGTGGGTCATAGCATAAAGGGACGTTCCGCCAAATTTTTGGTCTAAAAAGTTCCAGCTATTTGACTCCAAATACATGGCTTTCTGGAAAAGGCAAAATCTATGGGAACAGTAAAAAGGTGAGTGGCTGCCAGCATTTAAGAAGGGAGAGGGTAATGAATAAGCAGAGCACAGAGAAGTTTTAGAACAGGAAAGCTATGGGTTTTATACATTTGCAAAACCCGTAGGCTATACAACACAAAGAGAGAACCCTGTTGTAAATAATGAACTTTGGGTGACCATAATGTGTCAATGTGTGTTCATCAGTTATAAAAAATGTACCTTTCTAGTGGGGCATGCTGGTAGAGAGGGAGGCTGTGCCTGTGTGGGGGACATACGGGTAAATGGGAAATCACTGTACTTTCTACTAACTTTGTTATGAACGTAAAATGGCTCTGAAATAAAAAAAAAAAAATTTTTTCCCTAATTTCTTTCTTTGATAAAAACTTTAGTGTAGACATTACAAATATATGTGGAGGGCAAGCTCAACTTAGCTAATGATATTCTCTTTTACGACTAAATTTTGTTGTCATTTTAAGATCTTACATTTTGTGCCCCCCAAAAGTATGTACCATTTTTCATCTGAGTTAGTCAACCAAATACAGAAAGGAGAAAGAGAAGAAGGGAACTTGACAATGGGAAGAAAGAAAATTCGAGTCTATTATAACATCTTATTCTTTCCCACCTGTAATTTTTTCTCTTATAAATTATTTATGAATGAATTTAATACAATAGAATATAGTACAGTGGGCCCAGTTTTTCCATGACTTGTCTTGATTCAAAGACTCTTTCAATAGATCCTTATTTGAGACTCTTGTATCCTCCTAGTCTGCTACTTCTTTAAACTGAAGATTTCTTCTAAAGCTCAGTACTTGACCCTATGTTCTTCTTGATCTCCCATCTTTATCAGAATACAACAATGCTGTCTTACAAGTTCAGTTATTATGTGCATGATAATTGCTTTAAAAAGCCTTCCTTCAGCCCCAACTTGCCAGAACTGATTTTCTGTCCCTAACAGTCAAGGGGTCATTGCTTTTTCCACATTCATGTACCACAGTGTCACTCAAACTCAATCATTCAATTAAGCAAACTGGCTCCTTCGCCTGACTAATTTCTACTGAAGAATAATATAGCCCAGTAGTTAAAAAATAGTCCCCAGAGCAAGTAGAGCTGGAGACGGGTCCAGTTCTTCCCTTTGACAGGTGTGACATTCAGGCGATGTCTTTAAACTTTTAATAGTAGTATAAATATTATGCACAGTACTTGACCAATAATAAATGTTTAATAAATGGGAGAAATTATTTGCCACCTGGGATACCTTATCCAAAAGAGTATAACCTTATTACAGAGAAAATGCATATGCATAGAAAATCCTGCAAGTCAGAGGTGTTCTCTTTGCCTTGACCTCATAGACACATTGAAGAAGGTTGAAAGATGGGGCTCAGCATGTCGGGGAAACTGCTGATCTAAGCACGAAGCCAAGATGGTCCTCCATTGGGGTAAATGCCACATTACAGTCCCCAGGGGCCAAGCTTCCAGAGAAAGGGTAAGGATCTGACCCTCAAGTGCACAGCCAAGATATTGTCCATAAAGTGAAAGGGAAAGGTGGTAGAGGTGAGAAGAGGGATGCGATAGGAAATCTGATTCTAGCAGCAGAGGACTCAGGTGCTATGAAGTAGATCCTGTGTCTTCTATACCTTCTTCTTAGACTCTTCCCTCATCCAGGTGCTAATAAGGAAATAATTAAATTATTTGTCCAACTCTGGCAGAGTTAAAAAATACAGCTCTGTACCTTCAGTGTGTGAGGGATATATTTTATTCTGTAATTAAAATAATAGTCCAAAATTGTACACTTGGGCCAGACCACCAAGGTTCAAATTTTTTATCCATTACTTACTGGCTATGTGAACCTGGTCAAGTTACTCAACCACTCTATACTTTATTTCCTCACCAGGAAATCGGAGGTGCTCATGGTGACTACCTCTCTGGGTTTTTATGAGGATAAAATGAGTAAGCGTGTTTAAGCATTTAGAGCAGCCCCAAACAAAGAGTAAGTGCTGTAAGGATTTGCTTTCTTAATCATTACTATTACCATTGTATTTCAACACGCTTCTTTCCTCAAAGCAATTATCCGCTAAGGACAGCAGAAAACAATGTATAAGTCAGCGATGGGTCAAGAGCAACCTGCTGCTCGATGGGATTCTTTGTTAGATGAAGAAGCTTGCTCTTTTCAACTCTTTGTATATCAGCCGCCCATGTACATGTGCACAGAAGATGAGTCTTGAAGGGCAGCCAACTTTTGAACCATAAAAGGTGGCGCTCAGAACTGAATTTCGTTGCATCAATTCTCATTCTAAATTAGCTTACAAAGCATATGCTATAAAGCACTTTAAACACCAATTAAAAGCATTGGCTACCTGACTCAGAACAATTCTTCTCTCTACTAATATACAGGCAGAAATCTCACAGCAAAGAAGTGGATGGGACCACCTAAGGTTAAACATTGCTCCCATACTGGAGAAGCACACAGCTTTCATTGGCTTGGGCAAATTTTACTTTCATCATCCTTCCCTTTACATGCATAATACATGCACGTGCTATTCTACAGGCAAAGCCAAGCGGTACCAGAGGATGTTGCCATCAGATCTTAAATACAACCCAAAACGGTGGTCTTAGTTTGGGATAGGCATAGAGAGGAAATATATGGGTCAGGATCTGTATTTCCTCTTTAACTCCTAAAGTGAATTTAAATGCATAATTAGGCATTTTCAAACGTGTTTACGTGGCCTCGTTAAGCAACATAAGACATAATGCAGACCCTTTCAACTTATTTTCTAAGAACTGGAGGGGATTTACAGTCCCTGCATCCTCCATCCTTGGCAGATGGCTTACGAATCTTTAACATACACCCTAAGAAACACAAATCTAAGAGGATACGTGGAGAAAAGGCAGGCACTCCAATAAGGTTTTTTATCAGCTCAGAAGCTGCAGGAATTCCTCCCAAGTACTCTCGAGTCTCAGGGAGCCAATAAAAACTGAGTAGAATGAGCTGGAGAAGGGGAGATAGAGTGAATGGAAGGATCAAATAACTTGCCAAAAGACTGGTTTTTACCATGTATACATCGGTTTTAGGAAAGAAGCTAACCACCCCCTTAACTCTCTCTCGCTCTCTCGCTCTCTCTCTCTCTCTCTCTCGCTCTCTCTCTCTCTCTCTCTCTCACACACACACACACACACGCACGTTAGGAGTAGTCTGTGAGTCACAAGGTCTGAGAAAAAGACTCAGGGAAGGAACAAAGGGAAAGGAGCCCAAGTAGAGCAATTTCTAGGACATCCTGGAATAAAGATAAAGACAGAGGTTTCAGAGGAGGAAAGCTTCTGCAACCACGGCTTACAAGCCAAGCTTTGCAATTTTTTTGCAAGCTTTGGATGCGTTACCCAGTGCTATCCAGACTGTGAGAATTAAGAAAGAGTTAAAGGCAGAAAACTGTTCTTGAGTGACAATAAAAAAAGAAGAAGAGGAAGAAGAGGAAGAGGAGAAGGAGAAGAAGAAGAAAAAAAGAAAGAGTTAAAGGGCCAGAAGCAATAGGGAAAAGATTTGGGGGTTAGATAGGTAGACAGATACACAATTTTTTATTAAGTTGTAAAATATTTAAGAAAAAAGGAATGCACATTTCAGAATTACCTTGTACAGATTAGCTTAAAAAAATCCTAGGGATTTTCAAGAGCAGCAAAGAAGCGGTAAAAAAATCAGAAATATAGGAAAAATTGAGAAAAGTTTGGCTTATGCTGATAAATGAAGGGAGGAAAGTAGGAAATACCGTTTAAGGGAAAAAAATAATAATTCCCATCTCAGTGAAAAACAATTTGTAGACCAGGAGCCCAGAAGCTAGGTCTGATTTGGAAAGTTAGAGAGGCCACCAAGCCAGAAAAGGTGTATTACCTCAGTCTTTGGAATTATTTCTGCTAAAAGCCAATATCCTAAGCTTTAGTTCCTGGAGGCAATGACTTAGCTATTGCTGATGATAATTCTCCTATTGAGGAAAGCAATTTTATTTTGATGATCTTCGAGGGTCTGAAGATTGCTATCCACTGTCTCAACATGTCCAAAGCTGATGTGATGTTTTCTCCTCACCTTTTTATGTTAATCTGGAAGTAGACACCAGAGAAGATGAAATATGTAGGAATTTTACTAGATGAAATGCTGATAATTGTTCAACAACTAGGTCTCTCCAGGGCAAAGACTTGACTTATAATGTTTGCAGACTGGTTGAAGTACATGCTCCCAGTATAGCCCATTTCCAGCCATCAGCATGGTGTCCCCGAGTCCCAGGCAAGAGGAGATGCATTCATTCCACTTGAAGCAGTCCTAGTGTAGCGGGCTGCAGCACACAACTCTGTAAGGGGAGCGGAGGAAGGGAGCAGGCTAAGGCCACACCCCAGCAAAGGAGAGGGGGAGAGAAGGTTGGATGGAAGTTTGGATGACTGCTTTAGCAAACATTACCAACACTTCAAAAGAGACAACATTTAATGGTTGCTCTCTAAAATGTCTAATACAATGTTAACTGAGTGTAACAGTTCTTTAGGGTGTTTACAAAAGGAAGAAAAAGAGCCAATGAGTCAAATAAAAGGCAGTATTTGAAATGCTCCAGAATTTTTAGAAAACTTCCTATGCAATAAGGAGCGAGGGTTGGAATTAGGAGCTCGAAAGGACCAGCAGTGTGCTCTGAGGTGATCACAAAACTGGTGGTAGAGTTTTCATCAAGGATGGAAGCCAGGACGTGAGGGTAGGAACGAGAGTAAGGGAGGCAGTATTCTGACGTCCTTGTAAGTTCATGGTCAGCACTGTGGGAAATGGAGCCACAGAAGGCAGTATTCAAAAACGCAAAGAGTCCCGCTCATGTAGTTTCTACAGCTTTGTAAGGAACTATTAAGGATTAATTATCTGTTGAGTAGGTACACCTTAAATTAGGTGGTGTTCTAAGTACAAGTGTTATGTCATTTGCTACAACAACCCATGAGGCAGATACGATTTCAACGACATTTCACCTTTGAAGGAAGCGAGACACACGGAGATGGAGCACCTTGCCCAGCGTTGTACAGTTAGTGGTGGAGCCAGGATTTGAACCTAGAGGTCTGGCTTTACTGCCTTGGCACCTCATCTTGCATCTGGCTAACCCAGGCGCGGATAACCACGAAACTAATTAAACTTATGTTTCAGGCCTTTTATTTCTTTGAGACCCTCTCAGATCCTGACCTAATGTTAAAATTTGTAATTTTTTGGCCCTGGCTGGGCAGCTCAGTTGGCGAGAGTGATATCCTGATACGCCAATGTTGCAGGATCGATCCCTGGTCAGGACACATACAAGAATTGACCAATGAGTGCATAAATAAGTGGAACAACAAACTGATCTCTCTCTCTTTCTCTCTCTCTGCCCCTTTCTCTAAAATCAAAAATTTTTTGTTATTTTTTAAAAGATGACTCTCCTCATTTGTATAAACTTTAGGTCTCACAAAATTTGTTTTTTCCTGCTAGTTGTCAATAAGAAAGCTATCATAGGACATCCCAGGTAAGCAAGTAACATATCAGATAGGTACGCAGGCAGATGGATAGATAGGTAGATAGATAGATAGATAGATGGGTAGGTAGATAGGCAGATGATAGGTAGATAGAGATTTAGACAGGTGATAGATTGCCTTTGGTGGGGCGTAGGTCAGACCTACCTTTCTTGAGTCATGGCATACATCTGATTTATAAGGCAAAAGGAGGAGGAAGAGGTTCACAGCTGGTGGCAACCACTCCAAACCCCACCCAGAGGCTGATGGGATATCTCAGTGCCCCCAGTGTACTTGAGCACCGTTGACTGAGGCACAAAGGTTAAATGAAGCTGCATCGCCATTCCTGTGGGGACGGCACTTCAAGTGCTAGTGGAGCCGATGAATTGCAAGGTTCATACCATGTCCTGGAGCCCAGACAACGGTGCAAGACAGCCAAGAGTGAAAAGGAGACTGCCCCTCCAGGAGAGTCTTTATTTGTATTTGCCTCTTACTTTATTTTTCATTGGGTAATGAGCTGCTCATGAATGTGAAGGTCAAAAGGACTTCCATGAAAGATAAAAAAAATCCACAGAGGTCTTTCTGTTTCTCCAACTAAACTTTGTGTTAATACTTTTCCCCTAAGATAGTAACACGTACTTTGGAAATATTTCAGAGATTTTGTTGCTTATGTCTTCACAAGCATTCAGTGGCTTTGCTGAGCCCTAACACATTGCAAAACCAGCCTCTAATGTGGAAGAAGGGAGTGGGGAGAGGGGAGGGGAGGGGAGGGGAGGGGTAGCAAAAATCATGCCCACAGATTCGCTGTTTCTCTGTGCTCTCACATAATCCTCACAAGTAGGTATTTCTCACATTTTTTGAGAACAGGAAACTAAGGCCCTGAGAGTTGAAATAACTTGTGAAAGTTGAAAACATGATTTCATGAAGTTAAGTGTGCAAACCAAGGACTGTTTGATTTCAAGGCCCAAGCAATACTCTCCACTCCTCCCCAGGCAGATTTCTGTGGAGTAAATGCAGTGCTTCTGGCAAGACCGCAGGGCAGAGGAAAATACATTCTTTCACTCCTCTCAAAGCGGTGCTCTGCGTCTGCAGTGTGGAGAGGCCCCCGAGTTAAACATGTGGACCACCTGTGGTGCCCCATCGCTGTTGTCTGATGCACAGCCTGCAAACACAGGCCAGCAGGATCCAGGGCAGCCGCTCTGCCTGCGGGAGTCAGACTTGAGGAGCGATTCCGAGCACACCGAAGTTTATCTTCCTGTGCATTCATCACAGCCTTGTTTATAACAGCACAAATGGGAACCCATCTAAGTGTCTCACCGTAGGGAAATAATTAAATACATTAGGGGCACTCATAAAATAAAACGTTGCTCCCATTAAAATTATATTTTCTAAGACAATTATGTTTCCTGCATGATCTTATATTCTTCCTGGGTGCTGGGCAGCTAAACATTACAAGCTTGACTCGACTTGGGGTGGTAAACACACTATACAGATGACGTATTAGAATTGTAGCCCTGAAACTTATGTAATTTTGTTAAGCAATGTCACACCAGTAAATTTAATTAAAAAAACAAGTCTAATTGGGAAATTTTTAATATTATTTATGAAATATCATTAAATAATAGCACTTATTGAATATATATTTTTGATATGATAAATATAATTTAACAAAAGGTACTAATTCTTAGAAAGTACATATTTACCCAATGATAAGAATGTTTACAGTATAATTAATTTTTAAAATATATACACAGGAAATAATAAATATATACAATAAGAAAAACACATTGGAAAGACACACACCAAAACATAACATTGATTAGCTCTGTGTAGTAAGATTACATTCCATTTTTATTTTGTTCTTTGTACATTCTAGCAGTCTTCCACTTTCCTGCTGTGGCCTCCAATCCTTTTGTTCCCACCCACTAGGGCCACCAGGCACAGGAAGAAATCCAAGACTACAGAAAGGGGGATTGGGTACATTCTTGAGTTCAATTAGTGTAAGAGAGCAATAATCTTTGAAACAATAATCTTTCTAAAAAATATTTTGTATATTTATTTTTAGAAAGAGGGGGAGGGACGGAGAAAGAGGGAGAGAAACATTGATGTGCAGAAGATACACTGATCTTGCATGCCCCTTACTGGGGTCCTGGCCTGCAACCCAGGCATGTGCTGTGACTGGGAATCAAACCAGTGACCTTTCAGTTCACAGGCAGGCATTCAATCCACTGAGCCACACCAGCCTTGAAAAAAATAATATTAAGTAAGATAATGTACCAATACTATGGAAGGATAATAGGTCAAAGTTATGTCATGGGGAGACGGGATAATTAGAGCAGGTCAGATAAAGACCTCATTTGAAAAGCTAAGGGAGTTTTATTGGTAAATCAGATTTCACAGAAACCTATGTATAATGTTTTATATTTAAGGCACTCTAAGATGGACAAAGACAAAAAAGTAATCAAGCTGGAATCTTGTGTGAGAGATCACTCCTGATGTCCTCTGGGTACGGTCTAGATATGATCCCTGTCCTCTAGAAAACTGAGGAGAGGCAGAGAAGGAAACGGCTGTGATTCCGGATCCCATTTTGGTGATGTCCACTACAAGAGGCTACTCGTGACTTGTTATCGCCTGGGGAAACTGTTCACTCATGAAAGAGTGAAAGGCAAAGATGCAGCAAGGGGAGGAGTTAATAAAAGTAATGGTGGCAGATTCCACACGGAACATATCATTCGTATTTGAGAAAATGTTTTTGTCAAGTGTCCAAAAGCTGAGGCAGAAAGACCCAGGCCCTTGAACAGAGCAAGGGGATAAACTTTCCAAACTAGTGAGTGAAATTCTCAGTTTTTCATTCCATTCAATCTTGTTCCCCACCTCACTGCCACATTGCTTAGCTTCAAGTTGATATCTAGAAAGCTTGAGTGGAATTTTTCTTGGAAGGTTTTCATGGTTGTTTATGCAAACTCAGAAGAGCACAGATAGTATAGATTCAATCCCCACCCCCACACCTAGTCAGCGGTGGGCCCGGTGTAGACAATGGACCCACTCGGGATGACTCGCCCAAGGGTAAAGATCGGCTGGTTTCCTTGCTGATATCAACCACACTGAGACAAAGAAAATTACAAAGCTTTCATTTAGATGGCATTACAATCAAGTATAATGTACACTACATTTAAAAGTATTACTTTCATATTCATTTACCAAATTTTTAAAAAATTAATGATTTGGGATTGAGGATGATATATTCTTAATATGCTTGGTGCTTGCTGTTTATGATTTGTTCCTTAGCTTTTTGAGGTAATATATCAAGAATTTAAATTTAATAAAATTTAAAAAAGGGAAATAGAGCAACAAACTATCTAAAGAGTACATGATTGGTCTTCCATGATATTAAGGTAAAATGCAAAGAGCAGAAGAGGGCAGTGTATGATGTTCAATGGTACTAATCATCAGAGAAATGCAAATTAAAACCACAATGAGCTATCACCTCACACCTGTCAGAATGACTATCACCAATAAATCAACAAACAAGTGTTGGCGAAGATGTGGAGAAAGGGGATCTTTGTGCTCTGTGGGTAGAAATGCAGATTGATGCAGCCACTGTAGAAAGTAGTATGGATTTACCTCCAAAAATTAATAGAACTGCCTGATGACCCAGCAATTCCACTTCTGGGAATATATCCAAAGAAACCCAAAACACTAATTTAAAAGTATATATATATATATATATATATATATATATATATATATATATATATACCCGTATGTTCATTGCACTGTTATTTACAATAGCCAACCCAAGGGTCTATCAGTAGATGAGTGGATTAAAAACAAAAAACAAAAAACTGTGATACATATATGCAATGGAATATTACTCTGTCTTTAAAAAGAAGAAAATTTTACCTTTTGTGGCAGCATGCATAGACCTGGATAGTATTATGCTAAGTGAAATAAGCCAGTCAAAGAAAGACAAATACCATATGGTTTTTCTCCTTTGTGGAATCTACTGAACAAAATGAACAAATGAACAAAATAGAGACAGACTCATAGAGAAAAAACAGACTAAGCATAGCAGAGGTTATGGGAGTTGTGAAGCTGGATGAAAAAGGTGAAGGAATTCAACAAGAAAAATAAACAAAAATAAATATAAATAAATAATAAATAAATTAAAAACTGTGTCATGTACACATGAAAACTGTATAATTTTATTAACCAATATCACCCCCCTAAAGCAATAACTTTTAAAGGCTTCTGCTCATAGCAAATAGCAAAGCACAGACAATAACCTTATATATAACTTAATGAGGTCACTTGGCACCCAAAGCCTTGATAGTTTTATTGAGTAGAGACTTATCTCTGTCATCTTTGAACATAGCAGCAAACAGAGATTTCAGCCTCTTGTGATTATAGAGACGTGAATGACATTCATACACAGACTTGCAGCCTTCTGAAATTCCCTGAGTACCTATGTTCCAGGCTGCATAGGATGGAAAGGAAAGTGACTTTGCAGAGACGGCTGCTCCCTGAGCCCTTGTCATCAACCCTGGAAAGGAGAACCCATGTGCCCAGCCCCCGGAGGTTAGGACGGCCTCAGTGTGCAGAGCTCTGCACATGGAACCAAGACATGTTCAAACAGCAGATTTTTAGAGTCAAATAAATAAATACACTTGAAAAAAAATGACATATATTTATAAAACTGGCCTATGACAGTAGGATTTGGGGTAACAGGGCCTAGTTCTAATTCTACATTTTCAGCAATCAGCACATATATGGGACGGTCTAAATGATAAATTTTGTTAAAGATTCAAGATATAATCAGCTTTCTCCTATTGGTATTAGAAGTTGATTGTCCAATTTGGCTGTTCATTGAGGGCACAAGTTAGTAGAAACTCTTTGGGGGGACTTTACTTTTAGATCACCTGTTGTTAATACTGTCCATACATTTGTCATCTTAGTTACTAGTCATCTGTTGGTCTTAGACCTCATCCTCAGTGAAGGCTCAGGGGCATCTTCTGACATAGCTATTCAATGAGCAGATGGTAAGGGGGCCTGTGTTTGTCCCTTCATTGGGGAGGCAAGGGGAAAATATAGGTCTCAGGACCTCTTGGAAAGAGTCTGGGGGGAAGCTGTAGATGAGAGACTCATCTGTCACGTTGTAGAATGCGATGTGTCCAGACTCATAGTCTAAGAACACACCGACCTTACGCACAGGCTCCCTGACATGTTGCCCTTTTAAAGGTGACGAGACCCACAGACTATAATCGTCTCCTATTTTTAAACCTATAAGTGAGAAGAGGTCCCCAGGGGGCTTCGGCAGGTTCCCCTTTCTGCTCACAGAGTCCTTACAGATTCCCACTTCCCACTCCGTCTTGTTTCCTACTTCCACCTCCCAGTAGTGCCTCCCGCAGGTGAAACTCTGAGCTCCCAACACGGTGGCAGACTGGTCGAATCTCTCTGGGTTGTCGGGTAAGTCCTGCCGGATCCCTCCATATCTGACACTTTTCAGATCCTCAGACAAGACGAGGTAGGCGTTGGCTGTGGCCGGATCCAGAGTTATGTCTGCTGCAGGAGGAGAAAAGAACGAGTCCTCATTGTCATTCTTGAACCCCTACCCCTCCATATATGTGCAATTTAAGATAAATTCTTAGTATTCAGTCCTATTTTTTAATCATATAATTTAGGTGGGCATAGCAGGGATTTTTGTTTTTAGAAAAGAATCTCTGAGCCCTTCTTTCCTTAAATGAAGAGTAAATTTCTAAAAGAAAACAAAAGACAGCTGAATGGAAAGTAATAATTATCCACCCTTTGCCATTTGTATTCGATTCAGCCAAGGTTCGTTCTGATTTTTCAATTTGGGTGGGAGAGAAATATAGGCAGTTATCATTTACTGAACTCATACCGAGGAGCCGAGCATCTTCTGTACATTATCCCATTTAATCATGAAAAGTATTATTGTTCTTCTATTTTTATTCAACAGAAAACTTGGGTTCATAAAGGTGAGGAAGCTGGACCAAGATTACAGAGTTACTGAGTGCTGGAATAGCAATTCCTAATCAGCATTTTTAATTCAGTCATGCTTATGGGCAGCTGCATAGGAGTTAGTACCACCCCCAGTGACGCTTGGATAAACAAGCGAGAGACCCCTCTGTCATTCTCTAGAAAACAAGCAAGAGACCCCTTCTGTCATTCCCACAGAACAGGCCTTGAACTTCACTGACTCTCCAGACAAGATTAGGTCCCTTTATCACACAATTTATACTTTTATTGCTAGATCGCAGTCCAATCATCACTAAATATCTGTGATTAATGTCCATCCCCTCAATGTCACTAAAAGGTCTATAAGAGCAAAGGCAAGTCTGTCTTATTGGTCCCAGTAAGTGCCCTTGGAGCCCCGGACAGCATAGTACCGGGCACGGAGCAGAAACTTATCAAATACCTGTGGGGTCCCAAGTTGATTAGACCTCCCTCTGAAAGTCAGATTGTCAAGATAAAAGTTGAGACCTAATGCTCACCTCTCCTGTTGTTAGCCAGCCTTAATATCTGGAGTGTTCTAGAAAGACAGTTCTTTGAATGTTCCCTACTGGAATTTAAGTTTGTTAGCATTTGTCCCGACAAAGACAGAGGTGAAAATGCAAAGACTCCTGCGGAGGTGTGTGCATGTGGATGTGCAGGGAGATAAGGCAGACAACACAGAGCAATGAACACAAAGGAAGGACCAGGACTCCTTAGGAAGCAAAGCCAAGCAGACACCCATCCCATCTCACTGCTTCTGTCCGCTCCAGCACAGAGACGCTCTGTGGCCCCGGCCACCCTGGGGCTCCCTGCTGGCTCGGGATGCCTTCCTTCACTGATAACCTGGCATCCAGACACTGGCTATTCTGTTAGAATCTGCCAAAGGGCTTAGTTTTACATCCCTTGAAATACACTGGTGTGAACTCTGGAAACTACCAGAGATTGGATAAACCAGGCTGACTTACTGCTGAATTTTCTTAGCATCTCCCTCATTCCAGTGATGTGGCACAGACTCAACTCCGTGGTGGCAGTCTCTGGACACTGAAGCAAGAGCAGCTCACTCCTGTGAGAGGAAAGACTATCACTCTGTTTCCTCTGCATAGACCACATGACCTGCTCCAGCTCGAGAGGCCAGCTCATTTTGTCCCAGCCACATGGACCCTGCCATCCCCACTCCATCCCCAGCCTGTTTCATCAGCACGGCATCCCTGTATCTGACACCACTGAACACATGATGGAAACCTACCTTTCCAGTGCTTCTTTCACCTCCTAAGGGCATAAAAGGAAGAAGGTTAGTATTTTTACATGCTGATCTCTAGTGAAGGCTGAATCCATGTTGTATACAGTCCTTTGCAAATGTCGCAGAATCTGCTTCCCTGGGCTCTAAAACCCCTTGTGTAGGAGAGCATATGATGGGAAAAAAAATCCCCTGCTTCCTCTAGGGGTGTGAGTTCTTGCGAACAGGAGATGCTTCTCAAATGACTTTGTCCTTTTCTTTTTCTCATATCACCACTTTGTCAAGAGAACCTGTGGCTGACTAAGGGGCCAGACTATTGGCTGCATTATGCGGTGTCTCGGGGACTTGGAGACCACTACAGGAAAGTGGCCGGTATGAGCTGAGACTGAACCTGTGTACAGCTGCAGCGGGTTGTGGGGAAAGCATGACATTACATTGCAGCATTTGGAGGAGCCCGTGCAGGACAGAGAGCTGAAGCTGGAGCTGGCTCACACAGCTGATGTTCCAGAGGGTCTGGGAATGCAGTTGCAGCCCAAGAGTGCGGCAGAGCGGAGATGGCGAGGAATGTGAGCTCAGAGCACAGATACCTTGGTTCTCCTAGCTACCAGCTATTTGCCAGGTAAACTACCTAACAGCTAGGTCTGGGTTTTTAAACAAGAGCTGCTATAAACCCATTTTGTAGATGACAATTGCCTGTAGTACATACCATAATAGTATTGAACTTCATCGGGCCTTTGTGAAGCTATTTAATGTGCCCGGCCCATGGTCAATGCTCACTAAACTTGAAGTACTTGACAAAGCTGAGGTTGCAGGGAGGCAGGCACAGAAGAGAGTGCAGTCACTGTCAAGCTTGGTTCAGATGGGTATCATCTGTGTTTCCACTCCATCTCTTCAACACTTCATTTGTACTATATTGAATGTTAGTTCTTTAGGAAAATTATTTTAGGGGCCAGAATTTACTTTTTTTAAGTAAATAAAGAAAAATCATGTTATACGACTTGAAATATTATGTGCTACTACCCATGTTCCGTTAATTTTCCCAGTATTCTCACCTCAAAGGATGCTACGATCGCCCTCTGACACATGGACTCTATCTGGCCCAGCATTTTGCCGAGGCCCCTTATTTGCTGGGTCAGCTTGATCTCATTATCCCTGAGTTTCTTCAGGTTCTCTCTTTCCTCCTTGTCCAGTAACTGGAGATGCAGCTGCTCCTCCTCCTTCAAGAACTGGTGCATCTTTGCGTATTCTGACACAACAACCTGCTTACAATTTTTTGTCTCTTCCTGCCATGACACCCACACAACAACACAATGAGGTTAGTAACAGAATGCAATTCTTCCCCCTTCCAAAGTCCTAAGCTTCCACCGGGGCAGTTCTTGCAACTTGACACATAACATATACGTTCTAGTGACTGACTGGGTTCATAATTTTATAATTTGATATTTTATGTATATGTGTGATATAGATGTAGTAATAAAGAAAACCAACATTTCTATTCCCTGAAGGCAGAATGGTGGGGAAAATAAAACAAAAATATATGACATTTGGTGATCAGTACCATTATAAAATACAATGCAATAAAAAATAAGGACAAAATTATGAAAAAAGTGTGTTCATTTATTCAGCAAATATTTATTCACTAAAGGCAGGCATTGGATCACATATTAGCAATAGAAATGTACCTCACAAATACTCCCATTGAAGAACTCAAAGGTTACTGGGGGAATCAGATACACAGGCATTTTTAAAATATCTAAACATTTAGGTCTTTGCTTTGCTATCGCTCACATCCAAAGCTGTGACTGCCCATGAACATTTGTTCAGGTGTACTAATCCCAACGACTATTTTGCCTTTATTTCCCTTTGTCTTTCTTGTTTGTATTTGCACTCTTTTGCGGGGTGGAGGACCCAAAGCATTTGAAATATTTTTATTAATTTCCATGTCATGTTATATAAATATAAATTGTATTTTAACAGTTATAATAAGAGCTAAAATAGAGGTGCCCTCTGAGTATACAGATGCCCAAGGAGGAAATGAAAAGCTGGCCTGGGGATGGGGGAATCCAGCTGAGTCTTGAGATCCCCAGGTAGACAGGCAGAGATACGGAGGCCAAAGCAAGGATACCACACACCACATGTCAGAACTGGAACATTTTGTCTTTTTTCCCTAGTATTTCATTAAGGGTCCCTTTAGAACTCCCTCCTCACGGAATTATGTACAAAATGTGAAAGTACAGTTACTGACCTTACACAATTTCACTCTCTCCTTCTCATGGGTTAATACAACCTGAGTTTCCTTTTTCTTTTTACACAAAAGATTTAGGACTTCCTGGAGTTTCTCCTGCAAAGAAACAAACACTCTGTGGCAAACGAGTAGCACATCAGATCATGAGGGCCAATGACAAGATGATGACTGGGCCACTAAGAGAACGAGAAAAGCGGGATGCAGGCCAGGTGTGTGGTCCGTGCCTGGAGACCAGCACCCAGGGTTGTCACCCACAGACAATGTTATGGGAGTTAAGTGACGGAACCTGACCATGTTCTGAGAGTTATATTGAGCAGCCAATCTTACTTTGTGATGCTCCTCGGCCTCACTCGAGACATACACTCTGTTTATGCCGTGACACTGGGTTGAGAAGGCGTTTACAC
Organism: Micronycteris hirsuta; assembly: GCA_004026765.1. Taxonomy (NCBI): domain Eukaryota; kingdom Metazoa; phylum Chordata; class Mammalia; order Chiroptera; family Phyllostomidae; genus Micronycteris; species Micronycteris hirsuta. The sequence goes on along the minus strand of PVJI01002666.1, from coordinate 88,931 downwards.
CCTGCTCATCACCGGGGAACACCTCAGTGGCTGCCAGCATTCTCCCACAGAGGCCTTGTTTGTCCTCACTCTGTAGCACCTGGGATCGGAGTTGCTTGCCGATGCCAGCCAGCCGCCCCAGACGCTCATTGGGCTGGAAGTGGGGGACCTCCAAGGTCCTCCAGCACTCGGGACAAGACAGCGGAGTGTTATGTTCCTCCCAGCTCCTCAGGAGGCACAACAGACAAAAGCTGTGCCCACATTCGGTGGTCACTGGGTTGGTGAAATAGTCCAAGCAGATGAAACAGGTCAGTTCTTCCCTGAGATTCTCCATCAAATCTGCTGTAGACATTTTCTCTGAGAAGGACATCAGAGCAAGGTCGCGCCTCTATTCTGGAATGAGTAAATTCCTCTCAAGGCTCGATTGTTTTGACTAAGCTCAGTGGCTATGCTGTTAGTACAAGAAACTCTTACTCTCCTCTGTGCCTGATTTCACCAATTGACATGTGCTGCCCCAACACAAAGCCAATTATGACTTAATGTGGAACTTCTGTGCACTGGTCCGTCATCAACCCCAAACTTTTAAGGAATCTCTCCCTGTGTTGGGCACACGCTGGAACTGGGGGCACTTACCCCTAACAGAGTCCTCACTTTGAACAGTTGGTTGTTACATATTAACAGCACCACAAGACCATTTAAACGGATTGGTCTTAGATGGGAAGTTTGGGTAATTTGGTATAAACCAGGACAGAGATTTAAATCATGGATCTCTAATAATATCTGAATTGAATGTATGGTCCAAATCTTTTGGAAAAACCCACTAATGGAATCCAGTTTAGAAACTGAGGGAAGAAAAATGTGATATATATTTCTTCCATCAGTAGGGTCTTTTCAGTGCTTGACAAGTCTAAAAGCTCTTTGCTCCTTTATCAGGTACTGTGCCCTTTCATTTTATTTACCCCAGTAAAATTAGAGTAATTCCATTGAGGTACTCCTTGACTTTAGATGTACAATGGATTGCTAGTCACATTTATTGCTTTGCCCTGAAGACTATGGTACTCCACTCTCCACCACCATAGAAAGCATCTAAAACATCACTCTTGTCGGAAGTTGCCTCACGAGGCAATTACTCTATAGAGTGGAGATAAAGAATTATATTTTAGTACAAATATAGTTTTGCTCACTTATTTTTACTCTTTGAAAATGTCTAGATTAGGCCCTTTTAAATCCCTATTAGCTCTTACTACACAGAAATTAAATGTGTAGACATTATTTTAGACCTATGACAAAATAAATGGATAGTATGGAGACTGTGTACAATGACCACTGAGATTAGTGCCAATTTCTATAAGTTCATGATGCCATGTGCTCATGATTCTGTTCTTCTCTTGGCCTGCCCTCTGTCACTGTATGCCAGAAAGTGGGACCTTAGAAGCTCTTCCACAGAATCCAACCACTTCCACCCACCCACTAAGTTCATCATACCTTATTTCCATTGTTATGTGGTCCCTCTACAGCTTAGAAACCTCCGATGTGTCTCCATCACTGATATTATTCCTTTAATTACTTTCTGACTTTCCTGGTTCAGCTGAGCCTTCTTTCCACTCATCTCCAAGAGGATGCTGTGTGTTTTTTTATCTTGAACTTTTGTAAAAAGACATGTCCTGGTCTCAAATGATTCCACCTTCCTTTTTCCTAGTTAAAATCCATTTTTCTGAAGTCATTAATTTCAAATGTTTTAATCATATGTTCTTTGTATAGCATGTGTGAATTACTAGGATGAGAATTTACACTAAGAAAAAGAAACAATCCAATCTAAGAGCTGTACTAGTTTAAATAGGAAGAAAGGCATCATCACTTGTGGGTCATGAAACATCTATTGCTTAGATAGCTTCTAAGCTAGTAACTCAGGGAGAGTTTTAAATTATCAGAAGTTAGTTTTCAGAAACAGTCTTGCAAAAAATAATGTACAGTAGCACTAACTGCCTTCGTTGGAAAATATGAACTACCATCTACGGTTCAGTGTGTGGTTCCAACATGAACCCAGGAGACTTTAACGTTGACCAGGCTCATTAGAATAAGCCTTACAGTAGAATTATGGCACAATACAGAGCCTGTATTCCAACTTGGAATGAGGACACTAATATGTTCTAAGTTGAAGTCACATTGATATGTTCCATCCCACCTCCCTGTTCCAAATAAACTCTTTTCATAGACTCCTTAACACAATAACCATATCTTACTCATCGGCAACAAGGAGAATTCTTTATGTATAGAAAGGGCTCAACCTGATTTCAAATAAATTTTAAATAAACAAATACAAATTATGGAATTACAGTCTTTTATCTGGCTGGAAACCAAGAGATTACATAGTCCAAGTACCTTCCACAGATGGCAAAGAAATGTGAGACTTGAATAAATTGAGTTTGCCTCTGAATACTAGCTTACTACAAGAGTCAAGTCAGGACTTGGAAAGGGGCTCTCTTATCTCCCAGTAATTCTCTTTTGTCAACACACTCCCCTGCATCTCACTTATCTGTGAGTGGATGAATATTCCCAGTTATCTCCATGAAATAAGTATTGCTCATGGGCTTTCAGAAGGAAATTGGACAGCTGTCATTATGGTGTGATGTTGTGACGGGTACCTAAAATCACTGGCTACGTGTGCTATTGGGTATGCAGACTTCTTTATCATCCCTCTGACCACACTGACTAAGCTTACTTCATGGATAAAGAAAATTATGGAGTGCACGAGATATCCAAAAATACATTCCACCGACCTCCAGGCTCTGCAACTGCCAGACATGATTTCTGAGATCAGCAACTCAAATAGCAGCTCCGTTGCCTGTCTCCTCCTGAGGAGGTAAGAATAGGGATACTTCAAGAGGTCCACAGCCATAACTATCGCCCACATGCAATTAGCTTTGGCGCACAAAGAAAAGAAAAACCTTTTAAAAATCTTGCTTGAGAGCCTGGTTAAAAAATATGTCTGTCATTTCATATTGGTGTGGAAAAGATAGATTATCCGACAAATGGTTTAGGACAAGTGGGGTAGCCATCTGGAAAAAAATGGTTGGATCTCTACCTAACAACTTATACCAATGTGTATTCCAGATGTGTGTGTGTGTGTATTTTCCTCTCCCTACTCTAGTCACGAATTTCTACTCATATTATTTTCCTTTGTATTATTTTTTCGCCTTTTTATTTATTTATTTGTGTGTGTGTTTTTGTTCTAGATCACTTCACAACCTGTCAGCAAGTAAAGACCATATTCGTCAAACATGTGGCCAATTATTATATACAAAGAACACAGCATATCAGAAGAGGAGATTTGGGCCACACAGGAGAAATTTAAAAGGTACTACTTATGGAAGACTTTTTAAAGTAGGATTCAGAGCTTAGACACCACTATAAAAATATTCATCAATTTAAATAATTAAAAATGAAAGATTTCAATACCACAAAAGAAATAACTAATCAACTAAAGTTTTTAAAATGGCAATTCAGGAAAGAATTTGGACAAACGTTTCAAATGCCTCATCTTAAATTATGAAGTGATCTTCTATGAATGCACTACATTTTAAAATAACAGATCTATTTATATTCACTGACATAATATAATATTCATTATTTGATATTAAGGGAAAACTATACAAGGTCTGTCCAGAAAAAGTACAATTGTTAACATAACGAGAATGGTTTGCGTGACATCAGTGTAACCTGGTTGCCAAGGAGAATGGACTGGAATGTGCATGCGTGAACAATGATGACTTCACTGTACTAGTCAGTAGGGGTGGTAGATGCCGTTGAGTGAGCATGTGTACTGTGTGGTCATCGCATTCAAAATGACTGAGCAAGTAGAACATGAATCTGCATCAAATTTTGCGTGAAGCTTGAACGTTCCTCTGTGGAAACTATTCAGGTGATTCAGAAGGCCTCAGCTATGGGCACTGGTGATTGGTAGCTTCATCACGACAACATGCCCACTCATGCATGTCTCATGCAGACATTTTTGGCGGAACATCAAATCACACAGGTGACTCAGCCCTCCTGCAACCCAGATTTGGTGCCCTGTGATTTCTGGCTTTTCCCAAAACTAAAATCACCCTTGAAAGGGAAGAGATTTCAGACTGTCGATGAGACTCAGGAAAATACGACAGGGAAGCTGATGGCAATTGGGAGAACTGTGTGAGGTCCCAAGGTGCCCACTTCGAAGGGGACTGAGGCATCACCATCCTATGTGCAATGTTTCTTGTATCTTCTGTCTTCTTCAATAAATGTCTCTATTTTTCATATTACATGGCTGGATACTTTCTAGACAGACCTTAAATGTTTGTTTTCCCAAATAGTTTAAGTATAAATAATAAAAATTATGTTATACATGTATGTATTTTTCTCAGACTAATGAGCTTATGCAATAGATGTTGGTAATGTATTTATATACATAAAGACATAGAAAAACTATGGAATTTCATGGCTATGACACCAAAAGAACAGGCAAGAAAAGCAAAGATAGACAAGCGGGCATGCATCAAACTATAAAGCTTGTGCATAGCAAAGGAAACAACCAACAGAGTGGAAAGATAACTAATGAAATGGGAGAAAATATTTTCAAATCTTATATCATATAAGTGGTTAATTTCTAAAATATATGGGGGACTATTACAACTTAATGGCAAGAAAACCCCACTAATAACTCAATTAAAACATAGACATGAATAAATATTTCTCTAGAAAAAATACGTATTATAGACCAACAGTAATGTGAAATAATGCTCAGTGCTGCTCAATGCATCAGGGAAATGCACATCAAATCCACAATGACATGGAATGACATGGCACCTCACACCTGTCAGTATGGCTATGACTTAAAAAAAAGACAAGTGTTGGTAAAGATGTGGAGAAATTGGACCCCTTGTACAGTGATGGTGGAAGTGCAAGATGGTGAAGCCACCATGGATAAATTATGGAGATTAAACATTAAAAATAGAGCCCTGGCTGGTATGGCTCAATTGATTGAGCACTGGCCTGCAAACTGAAGTCACTGGTTTGATTTCCAGTCAGGGCACATTCCAGGGTTGCGGACCAGGTCCCCAGGTCCCCAGTTGGGGGCATGCAAGAGGCAAGCAATAGATCTTTCTCTTGTATATGGAAGTTTTTCTCCCTCCCTTTCTCCCAACACTTCCACCTCTCTAAAAATAAATAAAATCTTAAAAAAAAATAGAACTACCATCTGATCCAGCAATCCCACTCTTGAATATTTATCCAAAAGAATTGGAATCCACATCTTGGAAGAGATATTGCATTTCAATGTTCATTGTAGCACTATTCAGAAAAGCTAAGATATGAAAACAACCTAAATGTCTGCTGATGGATAAAGAAAATGTGGCATATTCACAACATGAAATTATACTGGGCCTTTAAAAAGATGGAGATCTCACCATATGCAACGACACGGATAAACCTTGGGAACATGATGCTAAGTGAAGTAAGCTAGTAACAGGACAAATGCCACCTGTTCCATTTATATGAGGTATCTAAAATAGTCACAGAATCAGAAAGAAGACAGGGGACAGGAGGAGTAGGAAATGGGTAGTGTCTGATCGAGAAGCATGAAGTCTTCATCATGCAAGGGAGTGAGTTCTACAGAGCTCCTGTGCAGCATCGTGCTCACGGTCAAGGATACTGTATCATAAACTTACATTTTTGTTAAGAGGGTAGATCTCATGTTAAGTGATCTTACCACAACAAAATAAAATTTGAAAGAAGAATGAAAGAAAGGTGTTAAAAATAACACCCCAAATGGCAGTTTCATGTGGTGGGATTGGAGCATTGGAAGGAATCACTTTTACTTCTTCATTGTATAAATTATTGTATAAAAATTACAGTTTTTTTAATCTTTTTGGTGTGTTTTCAGCATTTTCCGGTAAAGAAATATTATGGAATGGGGTAGGAGCAAAGAAATGTGAGGTGTGACTTGCAGTAAAACAAGTAGTGAGGTAATTTTGTTCAGGTGCAAGGGTAAAAAAAAAAACATAAAATATCTCAGATGATTAGTTTCAGCTGTAATATAATAATTTTTTAAAAAATGCTTTTGTGATTTTGATGCATTTATTTATTTAACTAATAGTTATAGAGCCGCTTGAGCAATGAGCTCAGAGATGAAAGCACAGCACACATGTGCAGACAAGCTACAAAATATTAACACATCCATACCTTAAGAGTGGTAGAATTTGTGTCTGACCACTGTGCTGTACACCTGAAACTAGTACAAAAATACTGTTGAATGTAAACAAAAAATATTAAATGTCATTGAAAAAATTAAAATGTTTTTTAAAACAGTGGTTGAAATTGAATGTATTACTGTCTTGGAAGTATAGTGGAGGGAACATTTCGTTCTTTCAGGGAAAACGTGGGAGAAGTGGTATTTGATCTGAACTTCAAGGCGCATTTCAAACTCAGGAACAGCTACTACTCAGAAGTGGGAAAACCAATGAAATATTTGAAGAATAAAATATTTGATCTGACAGTGGGTCAAATATTACAATAACAAAAAAAAAGTCTAGATTGTATCATTTTTTTTATCTCAGAAATATCAAAAGCCCAATTCCACTGGGAAGTACCCATCCTTTTTATAGGTAGCACATTGCTCCTACCAGCAACACCTGGAGGCCAGATCATGGGGGGAGGGTCCAGGTGCTATAAATCCACAGACTCCTTCAGAAGTTGTAACACAGACACTCCTGCCGAGTTGCCAAATCAGGGGTTGAGTGTTGCCTTCCAGAACTTTAGCAGCTTACACATCTTGAGACTTTAAGGTGAGGTGTTTTGTTGGCTTTTCTGGAGAATAACCCCTTTATGTTTCATCCCTTTGCTTTAAGAAAAGTTAACTGCTGAAAATGTACTTGTTCTGGGATTTATGCTGGATGCTTTACGTACTTTTTCTCTTAAAGAGATTCAAAAGAGAAGCCCAAAGGAAAGTAAGAGTTGGGGAACCTGAAGAGAAAACTTTTTAGAAGCTGTTGAAATAAATATTGGCAAATGAGAATAGAAAAGCATAGTCTGAATTTAGCACAAACTACTAAAAAAGAGTTAATAGTCTAACTTCTTTCCTTCCTTTCTAATGTGAGGTATAAGATTTGAGTTTATTACAGAAAAAATAATTTGAGTTACTACCATATGAATAGGATTTTATGGAGGTAAGGATATGGCAGATTAAAAGAAAGTATTTAGGAGTGAAAAGGTTACCTTTTTGTGCCTTGCTTCTATCATGTGACACCCTTTGTGAGATGCCTATCACTTCTGCAGGAATTATTAAACATCTCTCTATTCTAGGTGACGTAGTATACCCAGTCGACTAGAAAACCAAATTATCACCCTATGTCAGACTGGTATTTTGTAGGTACAGACACAGATGCTCATGTGTATACATGTTGCCTCATCTTTTTAATGAGGAGGTCCACTTTTTTTCTTTTCTCAAGGAAAGCTGAACACTTATTCATAAGACTATCAAGACTATCTCTCATCATACTACAGTATCTGTAGGGAGAAAGCATGAGAATAACTGGCACAAATAGAGAGCGCTGGCTCTGTACCAAGCACCACTCTCAACACTTTCCTGTATTGTGTTGGCCAGAAAGTTCACTCGGTTTTTTCCCTGTAAGATGGCTGTAATAGCGCTCAGCTGTCTTTAGCTTCATTCAAAACTATTTCGTTAGATTGCATTGTGAACGAGATGCCATATCAGGGTGCATTTAAAAAAGTCAATCTTGGTGAATTTTGTGTAGCCATTTTAATATTGAAGATGGAAGAAAATATGCCACATTTTGGCATGTTATGCTTTTTTTATTTCAAGAAAGGTAAAAATAAAAAATAATAAAAAAAAAAAAGATTTGTGCAGTGTATGGAGAAGGTGCCCTGACTGATCAAACATGTCAAAAGTATTTGCAAAGTTTCATGCTGGAGATTTCTCACTGGACAATGGTCCATGGTTGGGTAGACCAGTTGCAGTTGATAGTGATCAAATTGAGACATTAATTGAGAACAATGAATGTCGTATCAGGTGGGAGATAGCCGACATACTCAAAATATCCAAATCAATCAAGTTGTTGGTGAAGGTGAAAAATGTGTCTTTTATTTTATGGAAAAATACGGAATGGACTTTTTGGCCAACCCAATAGTAATTGAGTCCTTCCTACAGCCCAATGAGGCAACTTAGCTCTAGCCCCACCTGCAGGTGAGAAAACAAACTCTAGCCCTGAAACTTGCCCTAGATCCACAGAGGCGGCCGTGCTACCACCCGCCGCAGCAGCCATGCTGAAGTTCATGCCCCCGGGCTTGAACAAGCCACAGACTTTACCCTCAAGGAGCTTACAACTGTGATCCAAAATAGGTTTGCTGGTTGTGCAAGGACCCAGCCAAGTCGAGTCCAGCACGGAAGGTGGATGGGCTGTGTGTCCCCCTCTCCTGACTGTCCGCTGGCAGTCGGTGTCGGATGCTGCCAGGGGGCGCTCCTCTCTTGTTTATGTGTTGCTTGCAGCTGCAGATGTTAAGGTCAGGAGAGACCACTTCTACTGAAGTAAGTTTCTGACACGGCTTTTAAAACAAGCCAGTAGAACCTCTTAAGAAAAACAAACTGGTGCCCTCTTTGCTACACTAGGCTTTTCTCTGCTCTTGAGGTGCAAAGACCTAAGAAAAGAGCCGTTGGCCCAGGTCGCCAATGCAGTTGGAGAGAACCGTAAAGAATGAGGGTCTCAGGGAAGTCAGTGATTATAGGAATTCGCGCTGATAACCAGGTACTGTGCAAATGTCCATGAAGGAAATTGTTGCAAGTATAGAAACTAAGAGCTCCATGCCTTAGGGAGCTGTGGCACTGACACCAGGGCCAGGCGACATTGCTGGGATTATGACGGAAACAAAGCGAAGGCAAAGGAATATCTGGGGAAGAGCACCCTAAAGACCACAATCCTTGCTGGACAAGAAACTGGGGACACAGAGCCTATGTTGTGGTCACAAGCTGGGCTAGGACATTGAGGTTTCACATCTGTTGCCATTTAGGTGTCCCTTAACACCCTCCAGTTGCATGTGGGTAATCACCTGCAACGTTACATAGCTGAAGCTATGGCCCCTCCAGGTGAATCTGATACTCTCTAAAGTTTGGAAGCCAGAGGTTTGAGCATCAACATTGTAACAGCTTTTCAGGTGATGCAATGCAGTTTCAGAGCCATGCTTTCAATGAACAAAACTACCCCACAAAGACTGGGTGCCAGGGCAAGCTGCAGGCTGGTCCTTCGATGAAGTTTCACCTGCCGCTTTCCAAAACCACCCGCCTTCCTCCTGTGGGTTAGAAACAACAGGCTCTAGCTTGAACATCGGTGGAGAAGAACATTAGGAGAGGGGTATAAGGTAGAAGACTTAAAGTCCCAGGCAACCTTTCAATGGGGTAAGAATGATAATTTAAAAGTTAGCTTTGAGTGACCAAGAGGATGAAACAGTGTGACCATGAGCTGATGCTGAAGTCGAATATCTGATCTTGGAAAAGAACAGATTAAAATGAGTGATTTTTTTTTTCTTCTTAGACTTTCTCTGCCACCCTGAAAAGGACAATGGCTGCCTCAGATCTAACAGATTTTGTGGAAGAGCTGACGTGTTCTGTCTGTTCACACTATTCAAACTAACTGCTTGCAGTTGGAAGTGAACACAAGTCTAGCTATGAGTGCCTTAAGAAGTTGGAAGGAAAGGCCCGGTGGCAACACCTGCATTATGTGGAAAGACATTTACCAGGGGAGAGATCCCGGTGTGACCTGCAGCTGGGGATGATGGCTCAGATCGCAAAATCCTCACATAATGATCCAGCATGTGAGGCACCAAGAAAAACTAGAAAGGTTCTTCGTGGGTGAGATGTTTGCTATCTCAAGAACACGAGTCTCACAGTATTTACCACCCAGGAGGCCAAAGGTACCTTTACAGTAAGATCATTTTCTCTTTCAAAATTCCAGGGGTTCATTCCCAATCTGTCTTTCCTTTACACCTTGGATCTTCAAACTGATATATATTTAAATCCTTTTTTCATCCCAGACCCATCACCAGGGAGACTTGGTAGCCCCAATGGCCCCATTTTGACTGGAAATAATTTTCACTTTATAACTCATGCCACTTAAGTCACTGATTTAGATTTGTGATTCTAAGTAGAGATCCAAATATATGAAAAGAATTGTAATATTTAAGAACTTCAAGTTCACTATTTTATAAGCTTAATTTATCATAGGAATTGTATGTGTATAGAGAGTTTCTTTTTAATAAAACAATTGAAGTCCAAAGATATTGGACTATATTAAACTGAAAACTATAGCCTGACTACATGAAATGATTTAGCTTTATAAATGGGTGGGAAATGCATTTGGTGGTAAACCAAACATGAGTGGTAAAATTTGCTAGAATTATATAACAAAAGTAAACTGAAAAATCCAAAGACATATTTGAGTTTGTTCTTATATGTATAAAACATCCAAATAGTTCCCTCGTGGCATCCCCTACCCGCACCCCCATAGTAGATGGGAAGGCCCGCCCTGGAGGCACAGGAATTACCATCTGAACCACTAATGCATCTGAATGTTCTGAAAGAAGGAAACAAAGCCCATCTAGGCGATGGGAAGAAGGCAAAAGGTGTCTTGTTCTGCACTTGATAATGGCTTTCCCTTTAAATCGCCAATGACTTTAAAGAAGAAATTGAGCTTGCATTTAACTGTGTATACAACAATGATTACCCTAGAAATAAGTTGAAGATTCATGAAAGATATACCGCAGAGGGTGAAGGGTATCTTTGCTTTTCCGGTACCTCCCCCACTCCATGCCTGCTTAGCCTAAGCTTCCTCAAGGAAGTGTTCCCAGTTTATTATTGACTAGCTAAGCTCCTCCTCTCTGATATTAACCTCACAGTCTTTTGTATCTAACCTTCATGGTCTCAGTGTTGCTTGCTTGCTTTCTCTCTCTCTCTCTCTCTCTTTCTCTCTCTTTCTTTCTCTTTCTTTCTTTCTTTCATCATCTGTCTCTTGCATCAGACTTTAAATTCCTTCTGTGGTAGACCATGACCCACTGGAAGAAATAGACTTTGACACAATTTGGGACATATAGCTTATGAAACATACTCAACTTTACCATGAAAAATACTGAGTCTTTATTTTTTAATTCTGGTAATGATTCACTAACCTGACATAGCAACCTAGAGACTAGAAAAACTACCCCATGACAGTAGAAAACACATTTTTGTTTTTGTTTTTTAGCTCCATTGTATTCTATCAATTCCATGTGTATGGGGACAGACCTCAAAGTTGTTAGATAAGCAAATGCTTGCATGGGAAGTTCAACTATTTTATTTGTATGTTGTGATTCTGTTTAAGTCTCCTTTTGAAGAAATATTTCACTTCTTAAAATGGACACCCATTGGTAAGAATGTGTATTAGCTACTAGTCATCCTAATTTGAGAATGGGACACGCCACTGACTTCAACCAGCATGGAATCACCCAGTTAAGTATTAACATTAAAGAATTTGTATACGTGGGTGAGAAGTTAGAGTGAAATCAAAATCATAATGCCAGAATCTTTCCATATTACAAGAAACTTCTGTAAGAGATATTTTTACAGGATCTAGTCAAAGGCTGCTGAAATCGATGGCAATTCACACCCATCTTACTGAACATGTTAAGACAGTCAGGTCACTGTTTAGAAAATAAGAAATACATTATACTCTCTAATGATGTTTTGATTCAGGGACTGGGTGTTGCTCCCTTCTACAGAAAGTACAAATTGTATCCTTTTATTTTGTCATGAAAAAAATCCCAACTGAGAATTTTTTGGTAGGCTAAATTCTGTCAAAGCTAGGTTTCTTCTGAGGCTATAATTCAGATTTAACAAAATTATTTTGTTATGACAGAATTATTACCCTAGTCTCTATATTCAATATAAGATGCAGAAATTGCTTGAAGAACTCACCTCTAACCCTATTTGTTTCTTTTCTCAGTTACCAAATGACAGTTCACTGAAGTGTCTATAATAGTTTTTTTTTTAATGCTGTGTAACAAATTACCACAAATTTAGCAGCTTAAAACAGTATCCAGTTATGAACTTACAATTCTGTATGTCAAAGGTCAAACATTCCATGGCTGGTTTCTCTGCTTGGGGTTTCACGATGCTAAAATTGAGGTGCTGTCTAGGTTGTGCACTCACCTGGAGTTCAGTGATGACTCTGAACTTCATTTCCTCTGAGTCAGAACTGCTCCCAACTTAAAGCCACCCCATTATTGTTAAAGCAAAGAGCTCTTGTCCCTGTGTTGGAAAAAGTGAGCTGAATGTGACTTCTATTCTTTCCTTGGGTTCTTACCTAGGAAAATTGTCAACTTCAGAAAAAGTAAAACCAAACTCTCAATAGTTTGGATTTACATAAGCATTGATCTATTGTTACAACAACAAAAGAACAGGTGTGCTATCAATGAAGTCGGCCATTAATGTTTATTCTTTTTTATTTATTTATTTTTATTTTTAGCGAGGGGAATGGAGGGAGAAAGAGAGAGAAAGAAACATCCATGTGTGGTTGCCTCTCACATGGCCCCCACTGGGGACCTGGCCTGCAACCCAGGCATGTGCCCTGACTGGGAATTGAACCTGCGACCCTTTGGTTCACAGCCCAGGCTCAATCCACGGAGCTACGCCAGCCAGGGCTAATGTTTATTCTTAAATATGAATGCTTTAAGCAAGACAACAGTTGAACATAGAGACTTTTAGGCCTCTTAAAACTGTAGGAAGTGAGCCAATGAAAACCAAGCCCCTGCTTCCAACAGAACATCCTTAAGAAAAAGGAGCCAGAGAGGACCTGGTCTGTCCTGAAGGATGACAGCAACGAGGCCAGTCAAAGACACATCCCACCCCTCCTCTGTGCCATGGGATGAGGTGGTGGTCCCCTGGAGCAGAAGGAGTCCGGAAGTAGCAAATACAACCTCACCTGCCACCAGCCACGCCCACTCCACCCAGAAGCTGGGCTGATGCTACCGGAGGCCCACCTGGGAGACCTGGGGCTAGCAAACAGGATAGGACTAGTAAGAGTTCATGAAATACACTGTGGCAACCATGATTCATTGATAATTTTGTTCTTTGACAGTAGGGAGAGGAAAAAAATGTTTCTTCAGGCATTTTTAATTGAGGGCTTTCCTATGTAAAATCTAACACTTTAAAGCGATCTATGCTTCCCATAAGGTTGTTGCTCTCTAGGCGTATAAAAGTATCTCATGATAAATTATAATGCAAACTTGAGGCACTTTTTTAATAAGTTGCCAAATATTTGGATAACATCTAATAGAAAGAAGGATGTGTCATGAAATTTGGCTGTGATTCAAATCCCAGATCCGTAATTTTCTGTTCTGAGTGCTCTGTGTCAACTACTTAACCTCTAAATCATTATCTTCATCAGCTGTAAAATGTATTACGACATGCAAACCTCACAGGATTGTGGGAAATATCGAGAGAGTGATAAAAATGAGCTTAGCACACTATATAGTACCATTTCTAGAATTATCTTAAGTTAAAACATTTAGTCTTCTAGAATTAATTATTTATTTGCTTTAAATCTACGATGGGCTTTAAGAGAATCCGAGATAGGAGAATTTTAGAATTTTGCTTGATATTTTATTAAAATCTTGCTGAATGTTTTACCCTTCAATTCAAAGATTATGAGGTTTCCCTGTCAGAATGAAATCGTATAAATTATGAAAGCTCAGGGTGGTGAGAATAAGTGATGAGTAATCGACAAAGTCTTTATAGAAGTTAGCTGCAGAGAGTCCTAGAAGAGAAAGGAGGATTGGGTATAAAAAAATGTGGAGTAGAAGAGAAGGCTACCCTGTGTGAGGAGGGGAGGAACGCACAGAAATGAACCTAGTCTACTTGAAGGAGACAGGATTTAGAAGAGGGAGTATTGTTTCAGATGAAGGGAAACATGTACTTAGGATTCCGTAGAGTAGGACCCAGTTTCAGAAGGTCAGATGGCAAGTAGGAGAATTTTCTCATTGTCTTGTCAGTAGGAAAAAATAACAACAGTACATACACCACTGTAGGTTGATTAGCAGAGAACTGGTACATTAAAAACCTTCCAGATACAGAATTCTAAAATTTGGAAAGCTGTGCTGACTTCTTTTCCACAGAGGTTGACTATGGACTATCTGAAATTGTCCTCCTATCTCCGACACAATCCTTAGTCAGGCAGTTATTCCCTACTCCTGATTTTTTTTTTTTTTAATCTACAAATAATGCAATGACAACTTCCTTCAGCAAATATTCTGGAAACTAACAATGAAATCAGGCACAATTCTCTAGTGAAAGTATGTAAAGGCTTAAGCTAAAATGATATGGCTAAGGGGAAAACACAATGAGGTTCTAGGGTAATGGCTTATAGAATTTCTTCCCATGAAATGTTTATGTATACATGAGGTTCATTTAAAAAAATTATTAAAGAGCTACTATACAGTAAGCACTGCATAAGGCCTTGGAGATAGAACAGGAAAATATTCACCTATCCAGAGAGGGGAAGTCCTGGTCAAGGTCAGCCATTCAGCCTTTGCTAGGAGCTCATTACAATGTAAATCGACTCCACCCTAGATCTATCAAATCAGAGACTCGGGGAATGGGCCCAGAAATCTGTTTAAGAAACTCAGAAGATTCTAATGCTTATGCAAGTTTAATAACCCCTGTCCTAGGCTTTATTACATGGATATACATCGATTCTTTACAGATTTCCTGCCAGATGATGAGAGGCGGGTCCGAGGGGCCAGCTGTACTGATGGAGGCCCTTCAATCTCCATGGAAATACTCCAGATTACAAACAGAGGTGAGCTCTTCTCGGATGATCATTTCCTTAGTCATGGGTTTATTACATACCTAAAGTTAGTATTTATGGAAGCCTTAAAATGTGTACATATGCAATGCAATACTGTTAAAGAATAAGCATAAAAGCAAGGGCACAGAAAAAATAAAATTAGAAGGAATAAGATAAGTGTAGGTATGAACTTAGCACCCAAACAACATACTAACTAGGGAGACAGATTTTCTCCAACTTAACTTTCTCATGGTTTCTATAAAAATATTCAATCTCTGTTCTCTCTGTCCTTGTCTGATTTTTTCCCTTTGTGTTGTTTTGATTTAAAACGTATTTTTAAAAACATATTGAACATCTAGCATGTCAGGTATGGACAGGGTATCTGAGGAACTTAGTTTTCTGTGAATGGAGTGACTAACAAATTTGTTATAGATAAATACAGTTAGAGTCAAAGAAAATAAGGTAATATGAATGGTGGGAAGGTATTTCAAACTGAGTAGTTGTAGAAAGCCTGAGGAGTGATGTCTGAACTGACAATTGAAGGAAAGAAAGGAGTGTGAATGACAAAAAACTGAGGGAAAGGCATTGCCAGATGAGGCAGCAGAAAGGACACAGATGAATTTGCCATAATTGGAATCAACACTCGCCGTGGGAAAGCCTTGGGTGAGATTAGATATAAGGCAGGGGACCACACCATCTAGACTCATTTAGCCTCTTGGACTTTCTATTTAATGCAAAGGATAATTATTAGAAACCTGATTTAGGTTTTAAAATAGTATTTTGGTTATTGAGATAAGAAGAATTAAACAAGAGAATGGGGCAGGGCCGAATATCAACTAGTCGAACTGATGAAATGGTAGCAGCTTAAACTAAACTTCTTAATGAATTACTTTTAAAGTGAGTCTGGGGAAGAAAGGTATTGGTTGAAACCTAAAACAGTGTTTTAGATATGTTAATTTGAGTACGTATTAGACATTTAATTGCAAATGAGTTGGACGTGCTGTGTCTAGGTAGAAGATTATGTAATTGGAAAGCGGTACTTACATTTTGGAAATAAATGTGATCACCTAGGGTGACACAGTAGAACTTGAGTAAAGGACTAGAGCTGACCCATGAAGCACCCTGAAACTTACTAGTTCAAACGAATGTGAGGCCAAAAAAGGATGCTGAGAGACAGACCAGTGAAGTGGGAGGGATGTCTGATACGTGATCTTGATAGCAGAGAGAAGAGAACGCTCCATTGGTCAACTGCTTTAACTGCTACTAAGAGCTCAGATAAAATAAAGCCAGCAATGGGCACGGATTCATAAACTTGTTCACTTTTGTGACCCGTCAATTCTTTTCAGTCGAGTGTCTGGACCATGGTCGGGGAGTCCAGACAAGGGAAGCTACACAAGGGTATTGAAGGATCCAGGCAATAAAAACAGAATTAGAGCAAATTCAGAGACAGATTACAAGTAGAGAGAAAATATTTGCAATTTGTATAATAACAGGGGGATGATAATTTCAATGTATAAGTATCTCTTAAAATTAAAAAAAAGACCAAGAGCCAGGTAGAAGAAAATGGGTAAAAGGCTTAAACATATGGTTTATAGAAAATAAAAATGAAAAATGGCTTTTAAGCATTTGAAAAATAATAGCTTTATTCATAATAAAATAAATACGAACTGGAAATATATAAAGATACCATTTCCTGCCTACTGAGTGGGCAAAACATTTGACACCTTTGTCATAAAGAATATTTTCTGAACAATTATTAAGAGGAATGGCATGATTTAACGTGCTAATCTCTTTAATTTTTTTTTCAGAGCAAGGCTATTATATCTCCTCCAACATCCCATCTCTCACCATGTTATTTTAGTTGAAGTATGTGAATAAAATCTGTCCTCACACAAATACAGAGTTGGAAAAGTGGAGAGCATTCTAATAGCTTTTTAGAAAATTGATCTTTTATTCTGAAATCACATCAATGAACGTTTTGTTCTGTTACAAAAAAATCCATTGGTCTGTTTTATACTTTGAATAAGTATAACAATGATTATGCATTGGTCTTTTGAAAAATATTGGTTCGCTAAATTCGTAGGCTTTTCAAAAGTTGACATATTTTGTTAATATCACCACCAATTTCACTAGAAAAGACTAAGTATTGGGAAGCTATCAAGCTTAAAATAGTAAGTGTGAGTTTTCCAAAACTCAAATAGTGGATAGAACTTTTTCTGAACTAATTTTTGCTAAAAATCTCAAATGTTATCATTGGCAAGTAATATTCAGTTTCCTTGAAATGCCAGGGTTACTTTTGTAGTGTTTGAGAAATGTCTTCTAAGTCATTACATCTGAATAACTACAATTTGTCTCATTTGCTCCTTCGACTAAAAATGTTCTATGAAAAAATATGGCTAGTGTGGCTTGCAACCCCAACATCATAGAAAATTCTTTTTCTGGAGACAACCATTTCATTTCCACATGCAGCATAAATACCTCATGCATATTTTTCATTTTGTCATCCAGAATATTAAATAAATCCTGCCCTCCAAGGATGAGATTTCATATTTTTCTACTTCATCAGGAAATAAGAATATTAAGTACAATGGGCCTCTTTTTTTTAACTGCGAGTATGCAAGTATGTAGAGATTCAAAAAATACAGTAGGTGACTACAGTACTGTTTGGTTCTACTTGCTTGACTAATGGTTAAGACACTGGCAGTTATATCTACCATGAGTTCAAATGTCAACACAGTGAAAAAGGGAAATCAAGTCTTGGGAACCACACTTTTAAAACTATTTTCATATGTACCCTAAAAAAATAACAAAAATGAATCATATGTACAGAAGTAGTCAACTTCAGATTTATAAAAATGTTTTACATAGCTTAAAAATCAAATACAAAATTAAAAGCGAATAAAAGGATAGGAGGTCAAGTTGATGGCAAAAATCACTGGGGCGGAAAGGAGAGTGAGAGGTGGAAAAAGCTAGTAAATCCAGAAATGGAAGTCTAGAAGTTGTCAGATCTGTCAGGTGGGTTTGTTTCAAGAGATAGTGTCAAAACAGCTGGTTCCTAAGGTGGAATAAGGAGAGATATAAATACAATAGAGGCTTCTGAGTTTTAATACTTGGTGTTATGGTGTCACCCAACGATGGCTGGAGACAGGGTTAGATAAAGAAACTAAATCAACTCAGGCAATTTTTTATTGGGGAAAGTTTCCCTCAAATCAGTAGGTAATACACTTAAAAAATGTAACTAAAATATTTCTAGGGAAAAGGTAGAATTGTTGCTCAGTGGTAAACAGAGGCTTGTCTAGAAACAGGGCTGCTAGAGATTATAGATTTCTTGTTCTACTTCCTTAAAAAAGAGAAAAGAAAAGAAAAAGAAAAGCCCTGGCTGGTGTGGCTCAGTGGATTGAGAGCCAGCCTGCCAAACAAAGGGTCGCGGATTCAATTCCTAGTCCGGCACATGCCTGGGATGAGGGCCAGGTCCCCAGTAGGGGGCACGCGAGAGACGACCACACATTGTTTTTCTCCCTCTCTTTCTCGCTCCCTGCTGCTCTCTCTAAAACTTAAAGTGCAGATATGCAGTTTTCTTGTAGTGTATGGGCAAAAATTACACCTACTAATTTGGGGGTCATTTAATCTATTTTTTTTTAACCTAGGTCCTTTCAAGGCTAGTTTGCAAATGGTTCACATGTTGGGCTTCAGGCACAAAATTGGGAGCATGAGCATCTGGGGGAGCATGAGAGTGCTTCCATAAATATAACATGCATCTGTACATATGACACGCATGTGTACATATGACACACATCCACCTTTCTCATTTAAA
The DNA here is from genome assembly GCA_004026765.1 of Micronycteris hirsuta. NCBI lineage: Eukaryota > Metazoa > Chordata > Mammalia > Chiroptera > Phyllostomidae > Micronycteris > Micronycteris hirsuta. Next base: position 70,277 of record PVJI01002666.1, on the reverse strand, counting down.
GAGACACTTAAGGTGACCCCCTCCTTTCCGGCTCCCGCAAGCACTGCCAAGATTGAGTGGTTCCCTAAATTTTCACCCAGAATGCCTAACGCCAGACCGTGCCTCACTTTAGTTCCAGAAGTTCCTCCAATGTTTATTGCAAGGCACTGTGCCCTGCATTGTGCTCCTTTTTATTCTTTTTTCCCCCCAAAGCCTTATAGGGACATGGTGTGCTATGTTCTTATTTGTAAGTAATTTTACTCAAGGGCTCAAAATTTTCAGAACAGTCGAGTGAGCCCTTTAATCTAGAACGGTGATGTAACCGCTGCTGACGGCTTCCGGAAGCACGGGGCTGCGGAAGAGGAAGTGCTCGGTCGCAGGAGCCCACGTGGTGACGTGCCTGGGGTGTTACTGCGGCTGCCGACATTGAGCCGCGTGTCTGCGATAGAACACCGCCACTCTCCTCCTGCTCGGTGCAGGGAAGTATTCCACATCGGAACCAGAACCAGCCCGGCCTTCACCTGGGGATCCATGCCAGCATGTTTACATGGCTGAGCCCCGAGTTACAGCAAAATGTCCCAGAAGATGACTACTGCCAGAAACACCTGGAACCGCCATTGCTGTTTTGTGAAGATGATCAAGTCACGCTGTGTAACCAATGTTTCTTGTCCGAGGAGCATAAGACTCACATCGTGTGTGGAATAAAAGAAGCTGCTGAGAATTACAAGGTAAGCTTCCTCCAAATACTGGGGCACTCCAGCACTATGGCTGCCTCCTCTTATTTATTAACTTATTTATTTGGGGGACAGATAATCAGCCTGATCTTCTAAGACCTTTCCTGTGGTTCAGGTTTAATTAAAAAAATATTAGGTGCCATGTTTAGACCTTCCGGGTAAAGGCTAAGAAAACATAGTCGGGCCCTTGGCCTTTCAGTTGTCTTAGGTTGGGGATCTAACTGTTCTAAAGCAACTGCTTTCCCTGGAATTCCATGATCTATTTCTCTGCAGAAGTTATTCCGGGAGTTGTTGAACACATTGAAGGAGAAACTTGAAGTTACAAAAACCCTATTGGCTGAGGAACAGGAAAAAATGCTGATTATTCAGGTCAGTGCCTATCTTGATTCTCAGGAGGGAAATACTTTTAATGTTGGATAGCAGATAATATAAACAAAGTCAAGAGACATGACAAAACGGGAAAGTATTTGAAATCCATAGGTAGGAAAAGTGCTAATTTATTAGTAGATAAAGAACACTTAAAATGGTGAAAGAAATGAGAGTTCAGAGAAGAGAAAATGCAAATATCTTTTGAACATACAAGAAGATTCTGAACTTTGCTCATGGTAAGAAAACTACAAATCAATTGAATTAAATGTTAGTGAGATAGCATTGGCAACCCTTCTTGGCAAAGATCAAAAAAGTTGATAACAGTTTATAACAATGCTGTAGGAGAATGAACATGTGTATTTCTGGTGGCCATATAGACCTTGAAGCCATTTTAAGGGGTAATTTGAGAACTACTGTACAAACTGAGCTCTGGCCATTTTCTATGCACAAGTTTCACTTCTGATTTCAAGCCTTCTTTTCGTATTTAACTTATTTTGTGCCAGGTGCTCCAGATTCGGGGTCTTCCCTCTTCCAATTTTTAAAGAAAAACATCTAGTAGAAGATGATAGGAAAACTCCCCGCTGTACAAGAATTTTTTAACTGACCCCCGAATTTTTCAGCCCAAGAACCATACATTCAACCAATATTATGTTCCCCCTGTTTGCCAGAAAATATACTAGGTGCTGGGGATTCAGCCATGAAAAAACAAACAATTCTGCCCTTGTACAACTGCTGTTTTACTGTAGGTAAATGAAATAAAACAAGTAAAAGGTATATGTTTCTATTTATTGAATTTATTGGGGTGATATTGGTTCATACAGTTACGTAAATTTCAGGTGTACGATTCTACAATACATCATGCGTGTATTGTATTGTGTGTTTACTGCCCTAACTCAAAGTATTGTATGTTTCATGTTAAGTGCTATAAAAATTTTATTTTGAAAAGCGGAAATGATGGGGTTCAGGTTTACATAAATTAGTCAGTACCTTGTCATTCAGAAATGGGCCATTTGGGAAGACTCAAGGAATTGAGCCATGTGGTCTTGGGAAGAAAGTTCTAGGCAGAGGCAAGGACAAGTAGGAAGGTGTTGAGTTTGGTGTTTAGTTGGGATTTTAAGAAGAAAGTGGAAACTAGAAGATAATGAGATATGGAGGTAAAGAGGCCAGATCATCTAGGGCAGTTGACTTTAAGTGAAAAAATGTAACCACTGGAAAGTGTTGAACAGAGGAAAGCATGATTGAACTTCCTTTGTCCCAGATCGCTCTAGCTGCTGAAGTGAGGATAGACTGGTAGGGGAGAGTAGGAGTGGAGCCGTTGCCCTAATCAGGGCCCAGGGATGGTGAACTGGAGAGGTAGTCCTAAAGCGGCTCAGTGCTCAGGTTCTTGATAAATCTTGAGTCCATCACCTGTCATGAGATTAAGTAATCACTACATTGAATACCCCCTATGTAAATCTCTAGCCCTGCCTTCTAAATAATAGGCTTTCTATTTGGCTTCTCTCCTGGGATGAAAATCAGCATATCCAAAACTGAGCTCCTCATCCCCCACCTCTGGAATCTATCCCTTCCATAGTTTCCCCTTCTATGTTTTGGCAGTTCTGTTCTTCTAGTTGCTTAAGTCTAAAACTCTTGCAATAACCCTGGCCAGTTTGGCTTACTTGTTTGGAGCATCATCCCGGAATCTAAAGGTTATGTGTTTGATTCCAGGTCAGGGCACATACCTACGCTGTGGGTTTGATCCCCAGTCCAGGCATGTATGGGTGGCAACCAATTGATGTTTCTCTCTCACATCAGTATTTTTCTTCTCTCCCTTCCTCTCTAAAAAAGCAATGAAATAAATAAATGCCCTCAGATGAGGATTAAAAAATAAATAAAAATCTTGGAATAGCTCATTAATTTCTTTTCTCATGTACATTATTCAAAGCATCAGCAAATGTCATTGGTGATTCCTTCCAGTTTTCCTGGTTTCCTTCTCTTTAGTTAACTGCAGTTGTAGATTCCTCTAAGTCAGTTAACATTCCTTCATCTGCATTTCACGTTACAGGTTTGTGTCGATATCTTGGTTTGTCTTCCCTCTGAAATTTCCTTTGTCCTTTTGGTTCTTCCCCCATAGTCTGTATTTCCTTGCTTTTATATTGAAGTTAGCAATGGCAGAAATTCATGGTCAATGTGTGGTGTTTAACCTGAAGTCACTCGTGTCCATGTCTGTGCTGAAGGGAGAGGAGCAGGACTTCAGAGAAGTGATCGAGTCTGAATATAAGATGATCTATCGGTTGATGACTGAAGAGAGTGACATGAACTTGCAAGGGCCCATGTTCAACCTGAACTTAAGAAAAGCCACTTTGACTGAACAGATGGCGTTTGTCGCAGAGCTGGAGGAGAAGTTCCAGGAAACATTACAGGTGAGATGTTGAAAATGTCATCCTCACAGTGTTTGGGAAATGATAGAAAGCAGAGTCGAACATGTCAATTCCAGAATAAGACATCCAGTTATGAAAACAATGCTTTCAGAAGCATCGTTTATATGAAAACAATGTATATACTCAGCAATTTTATTTCTGAGAATTTATTGCAAATATACTTACATGCATGTGAAAAGACACATTCATAAGGGAATACTGTGAACCTTATTTGTCTGGTTTAGATGTAGTCTTTGAAGTGAGGTTGATGAGGTCCCCTTCTGGAGTCTGCTCTCTACCAGCCTCTCTGTGGCTTTGGGCTCGGTCTCCTTAGCTGTAACATGGGGGTGATAATGGCTCCTGGTTCACGATACTGATGTGAGGATTGAGAGTGACAATCTACATAAGCTTTTTTTTTAATTGAGGAAAAACATAGAGCACAAATTATAAGTGTGAATTTTCTCATGCCGAATCACACTCCGATGATAGCCCAGCACTCAGATCAAGAATCAGAAAATTGCCAGACCCCAGGAGCCCTCTTGGAGGGCCAGCCTAGTTCCCAACATTCCCCCAATCCAGGAGTCACTACTGTTCTTGTTACCGTACTGGAACCGGACAGGAGCAGATTGGCCTTGGGCTGGCAAGTAGTGTGTGGGTCCTTGACTTCCGTGCAGGAGAGGACTCATGATACAAGTCCAGGTGATTTTGAGAGTATGTTAGTAAAGCTGGGGACAGTGAAACAAGAAAGGGGTTAGGACAGAAGAAGCAACAGGAGTCTGGGCAGGGCTGCTTCGGCTCACTGGAAAGTTAGAGAAAAGGGGCCTTGAAGACGGGCTCGGGGTGAGACTAGGATGAGCTGCCACTGCCCGTTGCTCTCCTGGAGACCCTTAGGGTGTAGGAGCTGCACACCTGAGAGAGAAGAAAATAGGGAGAGAACCTACGAAAGATTTTAAAATAGTGTTTGTAGTCTTGGCCAGATAGCTCACTTGGTTAGAGTGTTGCCCCCATACGCCAAGGCTGCAGGTTTGATCCGCAGTCAGGACACATCCAAGAATCAACCAATGAACGCATCAATAAGTGGAAGAACGAAATGTCTCTCTCTCTCTCTCCCCCCTCCCACCGTCACCCACCCCTCTATCTCTCCCTCTCCATCTCTCCCTTTTCTCCTTCTGTCTTTCCCTCTCCCTGCTCTCCCCCCCAAAATCAATAAATAAATTTTAAATAAAGAATCAACCTATTAATGCATAAATAGAACAACAAATCAATTTTCTCCCTTGCTCTCCCTCTTTCCCTTCCTCTCTCTCTAAAATCAATCAATAAATAAAATGAAGTAGTGTTTGTACATTTTGTGCACCAGAAACATATTAGGTATTATTACTACTATAACACTTACTGATAACAAGAGATTAGGTACAATCCATATCAATCTTGGACTTATGAAATAGATTTATGTACATAGATGGAATGTTCTTTAGCTTTTAGAAAAGAGAACAGGCTCTGTGTATGGACGAGGAATGCTCCTCAAGAACAGAAGGAAAAAGCAAGTTGTCAGATAGGTAATGCTGTATAATATTCAATTATTTGTGTACTTTAAAGGAAAAAAAAAAAATGGGTCCTGGATGGGTAGCTCAGTTGGTTAGAGCATCATCCCAATACAGCAAGGTTGCAGGTTCAATCCCTGGACAGGGCACAGAAAAGTATCAACCAGTGAATGAATAAGTAAGTGGAACAACAAATTGATGTTTCTCTCTCTCCCTCTCTCTGTGAAATCACTTAAATAACATGGATATGTGCTTTGTGACTATGTGGAGCATCTTTGTAAGGATGAAAAGGAAAGTGATGTCAGTGGCTTGATTAGTTATTATTATTGATACTTAATTTTTGATTCAAATCTTAATTTTAATTTGATGAAGGAAATAGGAAATTTTTTGAACAAAACTGCCCAGTAAACGATGACGTATTTTAGGTCTGGGTTGTTACCTGAATGCGCGGACTACGTGCATGCCATTCATGTCAACATATAATGTGTCACAGAATCAAGTGTCTGAGGTGTCTTGCTTGACACAGAGGGATGTCCTGGCCTTATCCAGTTCTCTGTATTCCTGGGGTGACAGGCAATAAAGTGGGTTTTTAAAAAGATGGTTGAATTAGCAAAGAGGAGAGATTGCTGGTTGGTAAACAGTAATGAGGAGAGTCTCTGCAGAGCCTGAGCGGCCTGGGGAAGGAGAACATGCAGAAGCTGCAGGACAGCGAAATCAGGCTCTACGAGCAGATCTACGGCCTCCAAGTGGTCATCACGGAGCTGGAGCGGAAGTGTGGGGAAGCTCCCGTAGTGTTGCTCAAGGTAAGATTCTAGAAAGAACCTTCATTATAGTGTTGGAGACATGAGACTCACTCATTAGGAGTCATGTCTAGAGCACAATATTCAGTGATTTCCAACCATTCATGAAGGCCATTTGGCTATTTTCCAGTCACCGAAGTCATTGTGAATCATGGTAAAATCATAGAGCTGCTCCCCTTAAAAATCATGAGTAGTAAGTTTGAATTGAGATGTCCCTTAATATGTAAATGATTGGTTAGTCAAATTAGGATACATCTGTACAATAGACTGTTCTGCCACCATAAGGAAAGGAATGAAGAAGCTCTGTGGGCACTAAAAGATTATCTTCGAGATACCTGGTTAAGTGGGGGGGGGAGATGCAGAACCGTGTTTTGTTTGGCTTTAAAGAACATGTATAAACATACAGGCGTGTTCATTAACATTCAGACTGCCTCTGGCAAAAAAAAAAAAGACATTTCAATCCGTGGTAACCTTGGGATATTTATTTGTATAGTATTCTGTTTTTTTTTTTTTTTTTAATTTTGTATAGTAACTTGCATTGCATTTTTGATAAGTACATTATTACCTTTTGAAGACTATTTGTATCTTTCTGCCGAGGCCATATTTGTAATGCGATGCTCTTTCTTGAGAAGCCCCTACGCGTAAACCCTTAGGTTCCACTGTAGAGCTAAGGCTAGTTCCCCAGCAGAGGCAGGCATGAGCCAGTTTTGCACAGTTCGCGACCTGGTCTAACCCCCTCGCCAGCTTAGCGGGCCCCTTCACGGGCTCAGCCCTCGCCACCCCCAGCACAGAAAGCAAATAGATGGGCTGAATTGGAAGGATGAGTGTTTAGAATAAGATGGCAGAGGCAAGGTATCGAAAATATTTCTCTTGGGAATATGAGGTTGACTTCATGCCATTTGTCTGACTTTTCCTATTCAGTGTTAAAGTTTGGTATCTGAGAATTAGCATCATGAAACTGAAGAAATTACATGGAAATTGAGTGTAATTACTAAAAGGTATTCTCATGGGCGTAGCTCCTCACCAAAGGCTTGGTTCAGCTGCAGTGACCTGACCCTGTCTCTTTTTCTCCCTGCAGGATGCACAAGATTGTTTCGAACGGTGAGTTTTCACTTCGGAGAGGTTTGGGTCAGGATCAGGGACGGACCTGTGAGCAGACCTGGGTGGAGGTGTCAGGGAGGGACAGGAAGTTCGTGTCCTGAGATCATCCTCTGGGTAGAGGGCCCAGGGCCTGCCACCTGCTTCAAATATCCTTCTTTACAGGAGTAGCGGGTCCGCGCTTCTTCAGAGCTTAGAGCCTGCCCAAATCACGGACCCGAGACTGTGCCAGGTACCAGGAATGAGGAAAATACTGGAAGTGCTTCAGAGTAAGTTGAGATCTGTTACTACATCCTACCATTAGTCAAAGTACATGCCAGGTCGCTGAAGGATGTAAAGGAGCGGGGAGTTTCAGAGGCTTGCGTACATTAGAAAGCTGTCACAGTAATCGCTTGCTCTGAAGCTGAAAGGCTCTGCGGTGCGAGTCCTTCACCCTTTTCCCAGGCCTGCCACATAATTGCAGGCAGATTCCACTGTTGAAAACTCTTCAACTTCTAGGGGGAAAATGGCAGTACATGTAATGAAGGATTTATACCTCCTACGCCAAATTCTGCCTTTTCCTGAGTGTCCTGTCGGTGGGTTCGTGCAGTACGTGGCCTGTTGAGTCCGGCTTCTTTCCCTGAGTGTGCTTGTGGGAGGCACAGCCTGGCTTCCTGCACATTCGGGAGCTTGTTCCTCTCTGTGGTCGCGGGGCGCCCATCGTAGGCGTGTACCATAATTATCACTTTGCAATTCCGTGCACACTTCAGTTGTTTCCAACCTTATGCTCTACGTAATTCCTTAGAGATTTTTGTGCAGCGGTGGCTTCGTTTCTTTTGGTTGAATATCTGTACCGTGTTGCATTCTCACCAGCAATGTACGAGAGACTCAGTCACTGTGCGTCCTTGCCTGTGTTTGGTAGTATTGTTTTTATCAGAGCTAACCCAGTAAGCACACACTGGTGTATCACTTTGATTTTTAATTTGCATTTCTGAAATGACTGATGATACTGAGCATATTTTCCTGTTTACTTACCCTTTACTTTTCTTTTTTGAAGTATATCTATGAACATTTCCCAGTTTTAAAAATTGTTGTGTATTTTCTTACTGAGATTTGTGGTTTATTTATCTACTCTGATTATAAATCCTTTATCAGATATGTACTTAGCAAAGATTTCTCCTACTGCGTGGTTTATATTATCATTTACCTAATAGCCTTTCAAAGAGAAGTTTTAAATTTGGAAGTTTTATTTATCATTTTTTTCCTTTTATGACTGCTTTTTGCATCCTAAGAAATTTCTTCTAGTCCCAACAAAGATTTTTCTTGCAAAAGATTTACAGTTTTAGCTTGGATGTGTAGGTCTATTATCCACTTAGTTAATATTTCTTCACGATTCAAGACACGGTACGAGTCCCCTTTTTTGGTGTGTATGTATCTCCCGTTGTTCCGTCATCACTTGTTGAAAACACCGTCCTTCTCCATTCAACTTACTTATTAGCACCTGTGTTGAAAATCAGTTAGCAGGTATGAGCAAGTCTGTTTGGTCTCTAAAAAAAACCATTCGCCGTTGTGTTTGTCTGTTTACCCTTTTGCTAATACCACACTGGCTTGACTGATTATTCCATAAGAAGTCATTAAATTGGGCATCATGAGTTCTTCAAATTTGTCCTTTACAAAACAGTTTTGACTATTCTATATCCTTTCCTTTTCCCATAAATTTTAAAATCTGCTTGTTGGTTTTTCTAAAAAACTGCTGGAGTTTTCATTGGTATTATGTTGATTATACAGGTTATTTTAGGGATAAGATGATATAGCCATTCATTTAGGTGGTCTTTGAGTTCTCTTATCAGTGCTTTGTAGTCTTCAGCAAACAAATATTGTGTATATTTAATTAAATGTATCCCTAAGTATTTTATTTTTAGTGCTCTTATTAATAGTATTAAGTATCAATTTCTCATTTAAATTTCATTTAGTTTTAGATTATTACTAGTATATAGAAAAATACTGACTTGTGAATATTGACATTTTATTTTATCACTATACAAACTCCTTTACTAGACCTACTAGATTCTTTGGAATTGTCTGCAAAGGTAGTCTGATAATCTGAATAAAGTTTCATTTCTTTCTTTTCAATCTGTAAGTCTTTTCTCTCTTTTTCTCACCTTGTTGTGCTGGCTAGGACCTCCAAAATGACACTAAATAGAAGTGGTGAGAAACATGAGCCTTGTGCTTGACCTTGGGGAAGAGGAAAACATTAAGCCTTTTGCCTTCAAGTTTGTCCAGTGTGTGTTTTTCGTAGTTGCCTTTCCTCGAGCTGCGGGCGTTCCCCTCTGTTCCTGGTTTGATAAAATGTTTTGTCATGAATGGGTGGCGAATGTATTAGATGCATTTTCTGCATCTACAGAAATGTTCACGTGGCTTTTCTTCCTCTAGTAATATGATGAATTCTGCTATTTTCGTATGTTGAACCGGTGTTACCTTCCCAGGGTAAACTCTTGGCAGTGGTGTTTTATCCATGTTATACATTTCTGGATTTAATGTGCCAATTTTTTTTTTTAAAGAACTTTTGTATTTATGTGGATGAAGTATATTGGTCTGGAGCTTGCTTTTCTTGCGGTCATCCATGGACACTTCAGTATTTTCATTTGTAGATGATTTCTGTGGTTCTTTGTCAAGTCCACTTGGCCTTTTCAGTTTGCTATATCCTATAGACATGTTTTAAGCTTCTTTCCCCTTCAGCCATAGTAGGCAGAGTCTGTGCCTGGTAACTTCAGTGTTTGAGTTCTTCAGATTTGTTTGTGCTACTCGATAGTGCTCCCTCACTTCGTGAGTGCGTGTTTCATGATTTTTTAAAAATAAATAAGCTTGTTCTTGATCTTGGGGAAGAAGAAAGCATTAAGTCTTTCACCTTCAAGTTTGTTAAGTGTATGTTTTTCGTAGTTGCCTTTCATCAAGCTGAGGGCATTCCCCACTTTCCTTTTTTCCTTAGATATTAATTTTAGAAATTTTTTGAGGATAAGAACAAAGGTGTACATTCTTTCAGAAAGAATTTGCATTTGTTTTTGCCAGTCTTCTAGAAATGCTAAGAGCCGGGGGCAACTTGAAACTTGAAATTCAAGGCTTTGTGGCTTCTAAGACCACTCTAATGATGATATGAATTGGGTTTCAGGTCCAGAGACTTAAGTTCCTTTGGCCATTAAACTTGCTACTGGATTCATGTTGAAGAAAGTAAGAAATAAAGAACCACTCCAGGTTTATGGCATGATCAACTCAAATATTGAGTGTGCTGTTAACTGTAAAGTAGAAAGTGGGAAGGGAGGTCTGAGAGCGCCATTGTGCATGCAGTATGTTTGAAGGGCCTGTGTTATGTCCAGCTGGCATTTGGCAGCTTTTTTATGGCATAAGTCGTGAACATACAGAAGATATTTACTGAGGCTAGATGAAGTCACACGGGGGGAGGAGGACAAGAAGTGAAAAAGGGAGACCCAGGACCAAACCATGAAAAATCATTCTATTTAGAGTCTGAACAGAAAGAGAGAAGAGAAAAAAATAGAGATATGAAGGCAAGTATCAGTTTCATTCAAGTATAAGATATCACATTGAGCCTTCTTGTTCTCAGCTTGATTTTTCTGGAGGAGTCTTGCAGGTTCTGTAGCCTCTGCTAATACCTTCGCTTTGGGTTTGCTCGCTCTCACGGGCCTGCTGGCAGCAGTTTCTAGGCATCCATCTCACGTCCTGGTGATAGGTAAGGTGAGGAGAGCGGTTCAGTCACTGGGAAGAGCCATGACTCAGCTGTTTTTCTGAGGAGACTCAGTGGCTCTGGCTGTTCCAGGCTTGGAGAAGATCTTCAGGGGACTAGAGTTGGGTCGCAGGTGATACCTGGCTAGGACTGGGTGCCAGGACATTCTTATAGCCGGGTCAAGTTCCTTCATGGTCTGAAAGGTACTTACATACCTCTTCATAGTCCATTATTAGCTGTTTTGTTCTTCTTCCATAGATACACCGTATATCCTTCCATCATCTTGTCGATGTTTTTCTCCTGTGAGGTCTTTCCTTGAAACAAAGCTCAGAGGTTTCTTTTCCTGGACTCTCCTGCACTTCGTCCCCCGTGTCTGGCTCTGAGACCTGGGCCCCTCCCCGGGAAGCCCCCACGTTAGGAATCATCCGTTTCTGGCACTGGCTGTGACGGACCCCTGAGTTAACCAAATCTCTCTCTCCCTGTAGGACCTGTAACTTTGGATCCCACAACAGCTCATTCCCACCTTCTCTTATCTGAGGATCTGAGAAGTGTCAGATTTGGAAATGTCCAGCAGAGTGTGCCTGGCAACCCAGAGAGATTCGACTACAGTGCTTCTGTGCTGGGTGTGGAGAGCTTCACCTCAGGGAGGCATTACTGGGAGGTGGATGTGGAAAAGGCAGCAAAATGGCAGCTGGGGGTATATGAAGACACTGCCAGCGGACCGGATATCATGCTCAAAGCTTCCGGAGATAAATACTTGCTCATGGCGTCCATGATGGAAACCGAGTACACCTTCTGGGTCTTTCCTCCTTTGAAAAGGGTCTACTCGGGAGAGCACATTCACAAAGTTGGAGTTTTTGTAGACTATAAGTACGGGCATGTAGCATTCTATGATGTGACCAAGGGGCTCCTCGTTTATAATTTCTCTCACCTTGTCTTCCACGGAGCTCTCAAGCCTATGTTTTCTCTCTGTTTCCCAAATGGAGTCACAGACGCAGACTCTCTTACCATCTGCCTCCCAGAGGCAGATTCTTGTAACGGTGCTGTTAGCCCTCTGCCCTCCCAGGAGTGAAATCTAAAACCACAAGGTGCTCAGAAGTCAAGGGCCTGACTTTATAAAAGAGTTTTTATTAAGTAATCCAATGAAAAGATTTCTTGCAGTGAGTTGGACCTCAGTTCCCTGCCCACAGAGCCTTTGCATTCACGTGGCTTTCTACACCTATTTGGTGTAAGAGGCTGCCTTTCAGCTGAGTTTTAACTGAAGGACCCCATGCAAATTAAATAACAAATGCATGAGCAGCGTAAGATTGGGAAGTTAGAGAAGAAATAGAGTCTGGAATCCTTAGGATTGGGTTCAAGACTCGAGAGTGATTTCTGCAAACAGAATTAGGTATAATCAGGACTTAAGATTTGAAGATAGCGTAGCTGCTTGTGGAGTGGAGACACCCTATTGCTGATGCTGTTCCTGTCTCGGCAGTGTCAAGATTTCGTACCATTTGTCACTGCAAGTGGAGGACAGCTTAGTTCCCCTGAATAGTTTATCGGGCAAAAAGGGAGATGTGGCTAAAAAATGTGAATACTTTAAAATTATATTTAATCAGTCTACTTTTTAGAGTTCTTAAAAGAAGCCTTGATACTTTGAAACACATAAGTAATCCTGTCTTGCAATGCTCCCGTCTTTGTCTGTTTGACAATCCACTGAAAGATGTTGGAGGTGGTTGTATAGTTCTGAGAAGTGGGTGACAGCAGATTTATTGGGGGGCTTTTATGTGAAAGGCTTATCAACTTTATATCCCTTACTATTTTTATCATCCTTTAAGTGTGTGTTAATATTATTCAAATGTACAAACAGGCTCAGAAGTGATTTTATTTTCTTAAAGTTGCATAGCTGGTAAGTGTCTAGTAAGTAACAAGGATAATGAATTAAATCTGGGTCAGCCTACCAAAGAGCAAGCTCTGTCTTGAATCCTGTTGATTAGGAACCTATTGTGTAAGCGTGACCTGATAGGACAGTGGTCTAATTTTATTTGCCTTTCCTAAAAAGGCAAGCCACTTTCTAGAGGAAGGGGAGGAAGTATATTATTTATACTTGCCTAAGTATTCTCTATGTGTATTATGGAGTCGCTGTTCTTCAGGGATAGCAAAATAAAAGGAACAAAAGGAAATATCAGAAAATAGCTTCTGTTGGGATGTGGGTAGGTATAGTCTTATTTACCTCTGTTTGTGGGAAAAATTTTTAACTGACCATTTGCAATTCTCAAAATTTTCCTTTTAGGCATCGTGTGTGTGTGTGTGTGTGTGTGTGTGTGTGTGTGTGTGTGTGTGTGTGTGTGTAAAGCCATAGCTTAGAGAAAGTCTTTGCACATCTCACACCTAATCACAAGAAGACGTGGGGGAAGGTAGCCCATATCTCCGAAGGGGGAGTTGGGTTAGGTGAGTGACTGAGAAGGGAGATAACTGCTTGGAACACGAAGATTAAAAACTCAAAGCGATGGCACTCAGACCCCTTCCCAATTTTCTGAGGGAAAGAGAAAAGGTGATGATTTATTGTATAGAGAAATGTGAGAATCTGTAACAATTATCACAGTCTTCATTTCGCTGAGGACGTCATCTAACAAACACTCAAGTTTTCTACACAGTCGTGCCTGCGTTTGACTCTGGTGCTCACCGTTCGATGAGAACCCACACTGTGATGTTACGTGTTAACTCAGTGACCTACCTGGTAGGAAAATACCATCCCCACAGGTGGTATTTTTATTTTGTCCTGCGAAGTATTAACCAGTTTTGTATCTGACCTAAGCAATCATATTTCAACATTCTTGTAGAGTCCTGATGATCTGTATGAACTGCTTGGCATTCTTTGCGGAACCAATTTTACTCTCTGCCTGGATCCCTAATTAATTACTGAGCCGAATAAAATCTTTGACATATGTCCGTCTTTCAGTGTATGTGGGTTGTTTTTTAGGCCTTTGAAGATAATACTTTGACACCACCCACTGACCTCTGCGTGAGGACACCTAGGGCATCCCTCCAGTCACAAGGACACTGCACCCGCCAGTCCCGTACTTCAGGCAGCACTCTGCTCTTTCTGCTAATTCTGGCTCATCTTTAGATCTTCCCTCAAGGGGCACTCTTAGGCGTCCTTAAGAGGGAATCCTGGGAGACCACTGCATAAGGACATCTTGTTACACAAAGCACAGCTGCAATGTTTTTATCTAGGTGGTCCTTCGATTGCATTCTCCCCTCGACTGTACACTGCATGAGGGTAAGGACTGCCCATTTTTTTTTCTTTTCTGGTGTTAAACAGTCCCTAGCACACCCTTTCTTTCAATATGTGTTCATTAAGAATGAGGGGGGAAAAGCAGGAGGTATGGTAAACTACAGGACTGGGCGGGTGGGGGTGGAGTGGCCAAGTCCTGGAGGGGAGGTGTGCCTGCGTGGAAACTCCAAGGTAAGTGAGACTGCAGGTGACGCCCTGGTGCAGTTTGCTGGGGCAGCCGTAACAAAGGGCCACAGATGGGGCTTCAGTAATAGGAATGCATTGTCTCCTGAAGGCCAGCAATTCAAAACCAAGGTGCTGGCAGGGTCGCTTCCTGAGGACTGTCCCCTGCTCATCTCATGTCTGGCGGGTTGCTGGCGATCTTTGGTGGTCTTTGGCCCATTGATGTGTCACCCCCTTCTCTCCCGTGCCCTCATTTGTTCTCCCTGTGGTGCTGTCTCTTTATATGGCTTCTTTTTTGTTGTTTTTTTAAATAAGGGCACCAGTCATTCAGTTATATTGCATTAGGGACCCACTCTACATTTAGGGCCTCATTTTAACATAATGACCCTGTTTCCAGTTAAGTTCACATGATTGTGTGTGTGTGTGCTTGCGTGTGTGTAGTGGGGACAATGACAATTCATCCCACATCAAATGGATTGGTGTGAAATGGCTTGTTACGTACAGCAGCAGGTTTACCAATTGTGCTAAAATCCCCTGAGTTTAAAAGACTCAATCTCCAGGCCCACCTTCACCCCCCACCCCATACACATACATACCACTTACTTCAAATCCCCGGGTGGAACCCAGGCATCACATTCCCAAAGCTCCCTGGTGATTACAAAATGCAGCCAAGGCAAGAACTTTGGCAGAGGCAAGAAACCGAAAATAGGTGGTTTGGTCTGCAGCTACATTCTTTTGCATGGCTGACAGTTTTAAGTCTTAAGGTGTAAAGATTTGAGGATAGTGCTGGGGAGGTGGTCTGTGTGAGTTTGCACATCAGTGTGAGTTTTGCGAGCTGCCTCTAGCGATGAGCAAACAGGCTTGGCTCACGTGACTGGGGCTGCCAGTCAAACTGCTGCGTCAGGAAGATGGTTGGTGGGATAAGATATAAGCGGAAGTTACATAGTCTTCAATATCTGGTCTAAGCCAGACCCAGATATTGAAATCTTGGGCCATGGGAGAAGCCTCCAGTGGTTTGGAACATTTAAGAGTAACTTACCACGCTGGGGAAATATCTCTACACTTAAAACACTTTGCATACAATAATTAGTTTTTGGCCAGGGCACATTTAAGTTAAAAATCCAGTTTCACTCTGTAGACATAACTTGGAGATAGTGCTCCGCAAATGTGTAGCAAAGTCAGGCTGTGAAATTATAGCTGAATTACCAATACATTTCCAGTTTCAGAATCCAGGGAAGGCTCAAAGCTCATACGCACCTAAGCATACTTATACTTTCCGCTGAGGTGCAGGGCCGTCTGCTGAAATTAATAATTTATCTGGGTGATAAAAGGAAAAGGCAAGTGACCTCATTGCAGGTAATTTTCTTGATCTTGTATAAAGCAAGAAAAAGATAAAGGGGATAGGAAGAATTTATGGGGGATGGGGAAGTAAGTGACTTGAAGCTTTGATTTGTTGGATTTCTAGATCAGAATATGATCAACAACATCAGCAGTACTCTGAAGTTACAAAGTACATAGAGACTGGGTAAAGTTGCAGAAAGCTGCCTTTTAGTTGTCTTGACAATTTAGCATGCCAAAGAATGGGCGCATTTTCCCTGGAAGAAACCAATGTGAGATTGTAGCTTACCCCACACGAGAGGAAGGAGTTCTCTGCAGCAACAGACAATGGCAGTAGAATGACAAAAAGTGTGTAAAAATTCAACGTTGCCTATTAAAATAATTTGTTTGTACTTACGCTGTCTGCAAGGTGAGGTTCCAAACACTTGTATGTATTACCTCACCATCTAATTCTTTTGATTCTAAGAAGTATAGCTTCTTATTTTTATTTTTCCAAGACAGAAATATGCTGAAAATCACCAGATAGCACGTGAGGCAGACTTTCAAGAAACCAGTTCACTCAGTCTGTCCACCTCCAGGGAAGGTACCTCCCTGAGGGGGTGGGTGAGACAGCCGAGGCTGGCTGCAGGCAAAGGGTGGGGCAAGGCTGGGCCGGGACAGTGTCCAAGTAAAATTCACATTTTTCTACAGAAGAGGTTGATGAAAACTTAATGTGAAGTTATTTGCCTGAACTGTATTTATGTGTTGTTGCAATACAACTCTTGGTCAAAAAATAGTTTCAAACCTTATGTGAATGTTTTTTTTTTCCAAAGTAAGTATTTTAATCAGCTTTGTGTTCATCCTAGTGAGCGCTTCCTAATCAGCCCCAGGTTACCCTGCCCTGTGTCTCCAGTTTCTGATAGGAGAACTATGTGGTCCCCCAGGTGCCTAGAAATACCAGGGGATTTTCTATCTGAATCAGGGCGTAGGTCTGAAGGCCTAAGCGGGCTTCACGCAGTACCCTTAACTCTTGTTCCTTGGTTTGTGAAATTTCTGAAGCTAAAAGCTATTGAAGTTGAGATTCAGCCCTTCAAAGAACTGGTGAACTTTAGCCCAGGGACTATGAATGTGAATATCCTCAGAGATTACACTAACCTTGTATTCGTGGTGGAGTTAGATTTCTTATTCTGGAGAGAAGGGCAGCGATACCAGTTTCCTGAGCCCACAGTAATTTGGGAAACTGGAGGAGGTGTGCGACATACTTCACCTTTTTAGACCAAGCCCTCTTTGTAAAAATTTACGAAAAAGACATGTGAATGTCCATCAGGAATGTCTTCCCCACCCCCAATCTGAACCAACCGCATTCCCAAATGGTGCCAAGCTCTTCGGCTCCCAGTGTTTCCTATGAGCTTCAGGGGTTCACTGTATTTTGATTTGCTTTGGCATCACCATGGACTCCTTTATTTTTGCTATCATTCTACGTTCAGTCCATCAGCAAGTACTGTTAGCTCTACCTTCAATATACTGTATATCCCAATCCAAACTTTTTTTTTAACTATCTTCCTTCTTATCACAGTAGTCCAAACCACTGTCTTTCATTCAGACTGCTGTGGTAGGCTTCTTACTGGATTTGCTTCTACTCTTGCCTCCCACAATCTACTCTCCTCTAAGAAAGGCCTTCCCTGGACTTTCTATCCAATCCTCACTTTCATTCCTGTAACTCTTACCCTGTAGTATTTTCTCTATAGCATAAATTGTTACCTGAATTATTATTAGTTACTATCTGCCTTGCCTCTCTGCAATGTAAACTCCATGATGGCAAGGCCTGTGAATAAATGGTGAACAGGACAACCAATAAGTATTCATTAAGGGGTTACCATATTCTAGGTATTTTACATAAAAACAAAACAGACTCCTGATGTCAATGAGCAGATGAGATAGTTTGGAACTCTGGAGTACAATTTTGTCTAAGGAACTGTTAAGGATGTTTCATTTTTTTGTTAAGGTGATGGCTGCTAAAGAGAAGTCTCTAGTATCATGGCATGATCCAGGGGCCATCAAGTTTTGCCCAATATATCTCCCAATATTTATGATTTAAAATCAGAATTGAATATTTTCTGACCCGAGACCAGACTAGCTTTCCAGCTCAGGTGTAGATCCTGAGATGTATACATAGGAGGTGGATGTGGAGCCTAATTTATTGCTTCAACTAACAGGGAAGACAATCCACTTGTGAGGAGGGATTAAGCATTTTCAGTCATCAAGAACAGATGATATTTATTAACCCATGTACAGCAGTTCATTCTAGTGTCATGGATGGAATAGAGCAATACCGCCCTTAGCAGCAAGGGTCAGATAAAATGTCTGCTAGAGAGAAGGCTCTAGATGCTCAGGGGTACACAGAGCCCATTACAGGTTAAGACTGTGTACCGATTGGAAATCTCAAGAGTAATTTTCCCATTAGCTGGTGGTAGTCACTCTGGGAGATTTCCTTGTGGCTCATGTATGAGTATCAAAATCATGCAGTTCTTGCGAGGTCTGTTTTAGGTGCTTCTATCTAAAATAGAGTTCTCACACAAGGACTGAAATTCTTCTATCACTTAGAAGCCTAGTGGTAATACGTACCCACACTACCACTGGCTGGTTGAGAATGCGATGGGGTTTGTTCCCCCAGTGGAAGGTCAGTGGCTCGTTCTTTTTGTTTGACAGTACAGCCATGCTTTTGCAGAGAACACGTGTGAAATGCATTTCCCCTTTAGAAAAGATGTCGTATTTACCTGTCTCTCACCTTAAACGTTGTGAAAGGTCCCCAGTAGCCACTCATTAAGTATTTGGTGAAAGGATTGTTTGTTAAAAATAAATGGGCTTTTTTCTCTCCCATTTCCTACTTGCCTGAACAGTAAGATGGACTCCTACCCCCACCTAGCCTCTAGAATGCTGACAGTCAGGTTCTTGCCGTTGCCTCGAGGCAGACTCTTAGATCAAGAGAAAAGTTGCCCCAGAGAGAAGACCTGGTATTTGGCGTCCACATAGTTTCAAGCCACTTGGCAAGTACTGTACTCATACATAAAAAAATGGACACTAAATAATTATTGAAGAAAAATATGTAAAATGAAAGATGAAGACCAACAGTACGAGGTAGAATTCAGAGTAAAACTTCAAAATTGTCATTGATGTAATTAGAGAGATGAAAAGATATTCTAGAAATGCTGTGTGTGTTCAAAAAAATTTTTTAAAGGGTGGAATAAAATAATTTGAAATATCCTAGAAAGGAGAGCCAGAAGATGAAAATTAAAAAATTAAAAAGGCAAATGAATATCCATCCATCTATCTGTCTGTCTGTCCGTCCATCCATCCATCCATCCATCCATCTGTCCATCCATGAAGTCCAAGAACTCTGCAATTAGACTAACACCCACCCCAAGGCAGAGCATTACCAGGGATATCCCAGAAAATTAAGGGTAAAGATAAACTCCTAACTACTTCCAAGAGGAGAGAATAGATCACACATGCACAATCTAACATCAGAGTGTTTTTTCAGTTCTCACTATTGGTACTAGAGAGTAAAGTCCAAAGGCATTGCTGAGCGATGCTTTTCCTGGTTCTGGGGAGAAAACTTGCCGACTGGCAGGCCAGACCTGGCCCCATTCTCGGTTTAGCGGAGGAACCCCTGTGCTTGCAAAGCTGTAATAGCATGTGCTCCCTTACACTGGGGGAGTATACCAAGAGAAAAAGAATCCCAGAAATGGTAGATGCGACGCAGAAAAGATGAAATATAAGGGAATTAGGAAAATGATCGTGAAGGAGGAAACCCCCTGAACGACAGCAGCAGCTAACCCAAATTAGAGCGAAAGGTAGAAGACTCACAAAAGGGGGTCTTGAAGGGAAAAAAAGAAACAGATCTGATTCTCCGACAGATTTGGTTGCGTCAGAAGAGCTTTACAGCTGCATGGAAAACTTAAGGGATGAATTAGTGTAGGCACATGAAAATGTTTTAAAAATAAAGGAAGGAAACTCATATACAAAAATGAGACAATTGTTAACTCCATAAAAAGGAAAATCGTTGATTAATGAGTATTTATGTTTGTTCAAGTAAAGACTATTCCCGTGGTTACAAGGTACACAATGAAAAAGGATATCATCAGTTGTCATAACTATATTGGGGTGATGGGAGCGGGGAGGTTATCTGTAGGGAATAGGGGATAATAAAATTTAATCCTTTTTTCTTACGGTGGGCCGCCATTAATGTCTCGATATGAAGTTCAGGAATATGTAAATTCTGTAGAAAGCACTGACTTAAATGTATAGGGATGGAGAAAAGGACCTGCTATTTTGTTTTGGTGTGATTTTTAAAAAAATTATAAACCTTGTAATACTTTTTGATCTTAGAGAACTGAAGTGTATGTATTCCTTTGATAGGAGTAAATTAAATTTAACACCTTGGAGAATAAATAAATAGTAAACTCTATTTTCTTTAAACAACTAACAACATTTTAACGTCAGAGGTTACCTGGAATATCAGGTTATCTCTATGACAATTATAATATGAAGAATTTTTAAATGAATATTAGTATCCAGCTCTTTAGCTTTCATGACAGAATCTATGTAATTCCAAAGAAAGGTGAAAATAAAAGTGGAAACCTTGCCAATTTAAAGAGAAAATTTAGAAGAAAAAGTTAATAAGAAGTGAGGCAGTGAAGGCCCAGGGGAGCTCCTCAGACAAGCTTGAATCCTGGGGAAATAAGGTGAGAATTTGGTAAAAATGAATCAATAAAAATAAACAAGGCTGCAGCCTTTCAGAAATTGGCACTTACGGGAAACTTAATAAAATGAAAACAGTCTAATCCAGAAAATTATTCTTGTAAGAGCATACCTGAGGAAAAAAGAGAAACAAATGTTCCAGCTGGGATCCGGTGCAGGGGCCAGTGATCAGCTACTGGTTATTTTGTGAGTGATTTTGTCCTCTAGCCATACTACAGTGTTACATGAAACTCGTATCTAACACAAAACTCTATGCTTCCTCAGGCCGATGGTTTGCAAGCTTCATAGCTGTAAACAAGTAGCAAGCGATGGTGCCTTGAACTGTGCATCGACAGCAATTGTTTTGAGTATTTAAAATTAATGAAATAAACTTACTAATTCTTGGCAAATCAACACACATTACTCATTAATATGAAGAGTTATTAATACCAACAATTGATCATTAACAAATTGATTGATCGACGTGGGGTCGGCCAGGCAGCCAGAATAACAGGAGAAGGAAAACAATAAATCCAAAGGCAGAGCGGTTTTTCTTCCCACCCGGAGTAAGGATGTGCTCTGCTAGCACATCTTGTACTGGGAAGATCTCAATGTCTGTAGACTTTCTATTAATGCAAACAGGACAAATGTAAACTGTGTGCAAGTATTTTTGAATAGTAATTAAGCGTGATGTAGAAAGGGCCTATGGTTCAGTTTAAAACTACCCTCGTGGGATCCATCAGGAGACTGACTTTACAAAGCCGGTCAGTAGCACCAGGAAGAGGCACCAGGGCATCTGCCCTTGCTCCACAGGGCCACCTCACTTGAATGACGTTTCTCTAGTATTCACGAAGACAAATGGAGGACGTCGTCTGATATGACCCGAGGGCTCACACCTCTGTGTCCTTTAGTTCACGTGTGCCCTTCCTGCCAGTGGCAGGTCCCTGGAGATTCTGTCCCTCTGCCATAATGCACTGAGTGACAAGCAGCACTGAACACCCTAAAACTGTGGTAAACAGCAGGAAAACTGGAGGCAAATGTGCCTGAGGTTGAGTGGACAGCTCAACAATCTCAAGACTGGTCAGACGGTCCATAATCCTCCCATCTTGCCCCACTCCATCCATCCTTCACTCTTCGTCATGTTGCCCCTTGGCCTCAGTGTGGTCTTCACTCATCAGAGATGGTTGTTACGGTTCTGGGCATTGCCTCATCCAAGCAAGACATCCCAGTGGGGGCTGGAAGGGAGGTTTCTAATGTTGAGATTCTCTCCTATCAAGCACAACTGCCTACTCTCACAGTGAGACCCCCAGAAGGCAAACTTACGCTGCCTGGACTGGCTGCTGTGAGGGAAAACATACTTGACCAGCTCCACATAGCGTCCCAAATGGAGAATCAGTGAAGGATCAATACATAGGTTTAGGGCCTGTGTTAGGTCATTTCTAAGGTGGTTCACAGGCCGGGAACCGATGGGGGTGGAGGGTCAGTGACTGCAGCCACGCCAGGGGCCTGGCGAGTATGAGTATACGTGCTGTCCTTCACGCTGTTTGAGGTCCTTCAGTCTTATCTTCCAGGAGAAAACTGCCTAAAGCAGCTCCAGAATCAGTCTTGATGATCTAAATGTTATTGAACATAGAGGTAGGGCATTATTGCTCTCAGTTCTCCTTTCTCAGGCAAGAAAATTTTGCCTCGAGTTTCCAGGAGATGGCCTCTTACCTGGGTCGCGTGGAGAACCATAGAAAGCCACGTACAGGGAGTGTCTGTGTTCCTGTGGGTGGGTGGAGGGCTAGAGTCATAAAAATGGGAGCATAGTAGAGATGCTACTTGTTTTTCCCTTTGTGTTACTAAGGTAAGTTAATTTGATTGAAAGAATTATTTCACCTCTTCCAATTTCTGTTTCCTCCTGATGCCAGCCGGCACCCAGGGAGGCCTCATCCCAATCCAGGTTCTTGTCTTGTCACAGAACAAGAAAGAATTCCAGAGAGAGACAAAGATTTAGCAAAACACAGTAAATGTATGAAAGCAATGGATGCAGTCGAGAAATGAGAGTTGTTGGCCTCTGAGAACAAGATGCGGTGATGGAATCTGAGTGGAAGGTTTTTATTAAACGTGGGTAAGGGTGGGGATAGGGTGGCCCTGGGCTTCTGGCGCTGGCGGGGTGACTGCCTGTGCGGCTTGTCCTCGTCTCTGCTCCCAATCGCCGGAAACTGTAAGGGGGAAGTGGGGGAACAGGCGAACAGTGAAGGTCACATCTGCCGAGATGGATAAGGAGAGGGATAGAGCTCGAGGCCTTTGCTCCATGTTCTAACTTCCCTTCCTCATTCCCACTCCAAGTCTATAAGCTTCTCCTCCATCTGAACCCCCTAATCATCTTGTGAGCTCTCCCTGCTCCTTGCTGTGCTAGAACCATTAAGAGCCGATTGTTAATTTTTCAGAAATTGTACCAGCCTGTTGACACAACGTATACACCTTGCAGCCGGGCCTGGTAGATATTCTACACCATGGAAATCAATGAATGTTACAGATTATTCTCCCAAGCCCTCCCAGGTTATTAAATATTTACCAGCACGCAGGTTACTCCTTATAAGAAAGTAGGCAATTTTATAATTACTTTTTTTTTTCAAAACAAAATCAAATAATTTTTGTATGTACATATTTATTTTCTCTAAGGAATGTCATTTTTTTCCTAGGGAATGTCATTCCTCTCACGCTTCTGAGGTCTGAGAAAAAAGTTATGAAGTATATAAATGCATTTAAGTTTTTATGGTTGGGAACGGTCCCCAATGAGTGTTTGTGTTCTTTGACTCCTACATTTTGACCCCTGTACTCTGTTCCTTTGTCTCCTTCCCAGTAGCTATGGTATCCTTTCTAGGATTTCATGAGCCCCTGAGCGAGCTGACTGGTGGAAAAAGCTGCCCAACTTGGTTGTTTTGTCCACCTGATTATTAAAGGCTTCACCTGGAGTCAAGTTTTTTGAATGGGAATTCACATGCTAATCATTCTCACCCTCTGAGGGCATTCTGTGTTGTACATCTACAGAGAGCCTTTGCCCAGGAGTTCAGTGTTGCTAGAATATAAAATTGCACATTAATAGGTCGTGAGGAAAGCTGAGACAGGACGTGATCGGGGCCTCTCAGGTGTTTGCGTGAAATGAGGTCTCCTAGGGCTTTTGTGAAAGTGCAGACTATAAGTAAGTAGATAAGAAATGAGCCTGAACTTCTGCATTTCTGAAGGTCCCAGGTAGTGCTCAAGTATAGACCACGCTGGGGAGCACAGGTTCAGACCAGCGCACTGCAGCCCTGTAGGTGTAAGGAAGACCTGAATGAAGCAGGGCCGTGCTGACTGGGTGGAAGGGGGTCTTTCCACTCCAACAAACTGTTGCCAGATCAAAACAGAGGGTGTGTTACAGCCAGATCTTCCTGTTATTTTCTAGCAGAAATAGGAGTCAGTATTTTTTATTTGAAGTCACTCAGATGAAATTGCAACAACCAAACAAACAAGCAAAACCAAAATGTTGGTCCCCTGGTTGTTCACCCCTGTGCAGACCCTTTGAGATTCTTTTGGGAAGAATGTTCTCGTGGCAGAGTTCAATCCAAGAACACTCAGGAGAAAAACCCTGAGTCTGCAAGGCTGAGATAAGGATGGCCTTGTGACTGCCAGACCACCTGGCGCCGTTCCACCAGAAGGACGCAAATATCCTGAAGCAAATTCCAGTCCTTGGAAATGATGACTTCTTTCTGAGAGGGGATGACCCGCGGACATTACCTAGACTTAAGAACGAAATGAAAAACAACAAAAAAAGAAAACTCCTGATTTCATCACGTGACTATAGATACATGAAGTAGGGTTAGAGTGTGGCCAGTGTTTAGTAAAAGGGGGTTTTCTCACAGCTTTCCCAAGGCATAACTTGGCTTTGGGAGGTCCTTGACAAGTGGTTTTCCTTCTAGGTCAGCGGTCTCCAACTTTTTTGGCACCAGGAACCGGTTTTCTGGAAGACAGTTTTTCCACGGACCAGTGGGGGGTGGAGGGGAGACAGCTTTATAACCTGCCACCAGATGAAGCTTACTTGTCACTTGCCACTCAGTGATAGTTTTGACGTGAGTCTGCAAGCAGTTGATTTCTTACGGCCTCTGCAGTCAAACCTCTCTGCTAATGATGATCTGTGTTTGCAGCCGCTCCCCAGCACCAGCATCACTGCCTCAGCTCCACCTTGGACCATCAGGCATTGGAGTCTCAGAAGGAGCACACAACTAGATCCCTTACATGTGCAGTTCAGAGTAGCGTTCGCCCTCCTGAGACCATCTAATGCCACCGCTGATCTGACAGTGGTTACCGAGCTCAGGTGGTCCTGTGAGTAAAGAGGGGCAGCGGTAACTAAGGAAGAAACTTCAGTGCTCACTGGCCCTCACCTCCTGCTGGGCGGCCCTGTTCCTAATAGGCCACCATGGCCTGAGGTTGGGGACACTTGTTCTAGGTGTCCATCAGGGGAGAACGCCCCAACTAAAGGTTTAATGTAAATCTTTTAAAATCAAGAACCGCTGTACCCAATTTTAATTCAGATCTGTCATTCAGATCTTGTCAATGTGATTGATAGCGTATCTGACAAAGAAAGCCCCCCATCACTTTCTTCACTTGAAGAACGAAACCTTCCTGGGCAGCTAAAGCTGTGCTGCTGGTAGGACTAGAAACCCACTTTTTCACCTGTGCATTTCCATTCTCAAGGATAGAGGGCCGGTGGATTGACACCCAAAGCCACTGAAAGGAAGAGGAAAGAAAGACTAGCCGTGCCTTTTATATAGGAGCTCTGCCCCACCTACCCTAGGCTCAGATGCTGCTGCTTATCCACACCACCAGGCCCCCACTCTCCGGCCTGTGACGCTGGAAACTGGCTGAGTTAGGGAACTGTATAGCTTCCCTCTGCAGTGTTAGAAAAGGCTTCCTGGCCAGATTTTTCCTTTTTTTAAATTAATTAATTTTTTAAATTAAATTTATTGGGAAGCCCGGCTGGTGTAGCTCAGTGGATTGAGTGCGGGGACCCTCAGAGGGTCCCCGTTCGACTCCCAGTCGGGGCACATGCCTGGGTTGCAGGCCAGGTCCCCAGTGAGGGCCATGTGAGAGGCAACCATACATTGCTCTTTCTCCCTCCCTTCTCCTCTCTTTGAAAATAAATAAATAAAATCTTTAAAAAAAATTTATTGGGAAGACATTGGTTAATAAAATTATATAGTCTTCAAGTGCACCGTTCTGTGATACCTCACCTGTATATTGCATTGTGTGCCCACCGCCCAGAGTCAGATCTTCTTCTATCGCCACGTAATGTGACACCTTTACCCTTTACTGCCACCCCACTGCCCTCTTCCTTGGTGACTGCCATACGGTTGTCTGTGAGTTTGTTCGTTTGTTTTTCTTGTTGCTCTCAGTTTTACATCCCACATATGAGTGAGCTCATATGGTTCTTGATGTTTCCTTTTTCACATAAACTTTATTTTGAAAAATATTCACCTACAGAAAAGTTGAAAACGAATTCCAATGAACATCACCACACCTGCTGTTTTGCCACATCTGGGTTATCACCCACTCTCTCTCCTCTCAGACATGCATACACATTCAGACTTCGGTTTTGATTTGGCAAAAGTCCAATAGCTCCGTGTAGCCTTTGAGGGCCGCACTCAGGTGTTCTCAGAGGGCCCAAGCTAGCCTAGATCCCGGTGTGGAAGGAAACACCAGCTCTAACTCCTCCTCCTTCCTACGTCCTTCCTCCCTCACCTCCCTCAGAAAGAAGAGATTCACTGGAGAAGTTTGCATTGCCACTGTTCTCCCAGAGAGGGCTTGGGGAAGAATTGCATGGTTCCAGTAAACTGAGGAGGTACTTTTTGTTGATTCACAAGTATGCTGCATGCTGTGAACTGGGAGTCTGGCCTTGGTTGAATGGCCTGCAAGAGTAATTGAAGGCTTCCCTGACCCAGATGGAAGGAACAGATATTGAATCTTCCTTCAGATTTGTCAGGAGCAACTTCTCCTGACAGGAGAATATATGAGAAACATTGAAAGCTTGTTGTAAGTGTCCGTGGGCTGGCGTTACAACAATAGAGAAACAGAAACTAGCCCCCTGAGCTCCATTGCACAAATACAAATGCAATTAACTTGATATAGAGTATTTCTTGCAATTTCCCTTCCTCTGTTAAGGTTTTAATTTGTATAACTGGACTCACACTATGTATGATTATAAAATCACTTAATTTGCTTTGATGACTAATTTACTAAGCTATGTGGAGACTTGTTTTTAAAATTTAATTTTCGAATAGATATCCCCACATCTGCTTCTCCATCCAATCAGATATCCCTCTCCAGAGAGTTTGTCAATTATCTAGTATGTATATATTTCTCTCTAACAAAGTAATTA
Organism: Micronycteris hirsuta; assembly: GCA_004026765.1. NCBI lineage: Eukaryota > Metazoa > Chordata > Mammalia > Chiroptera > Phyllostomidae > Micronycteris > Micronycteris hirsuta. The sequence goes on along the minus strand of PVJI01002666.1, from coordinate 43,740 downwards.
TAGCATACTTTTCTATATATTTTTTTACAAACTAATGTCATGGAATTTATTGTATCTCTTTTTTCTATATTCTATTGTTACAGCTGCACATATATTCAAAAGCATACTACTGTGTTTTGTTTTCCATTTTTAGTATATTTTATTGATTATGCTATTACAGTTGTCACATTCCCCCATCCCCCTCTGCCTTGTACCCCCCCCCTCCCTCCAGCATTCCTCCTCACTTAGTTCAGGTCCATAGGTCATACATGTAAGTTCTTTGGCTTCTCCATTTTCTATACTATTCTAACCTCTCCCTGTCTATTTTGTATCTACCATTTATGCTTCTTATTCCCTGCACCTTTTCCCCCATTCTGCCCCCTCCCCCTCCCTGTTGATAACCCTCCATGTGATCTCCATTTCTGTGATCCTGTTCCTGTTCTAGTTGTTTGCTTTTTGTTTTTGTTTTAGGTTCAGTTGTTGATAGCTGGGAATTTGTTGTCATTTTACTGTTCATAGTTTTTATCTTCTTATTTTTCTTAGATAAATCTTTTTAACATTTCATGTAATAAGGGCTTGGTGATGATGAACTCCTTGAACTTGATCTTATCTGGGAAGCACTTAATCTGCCCTTCCATTCTAAATGATAGCTTTGCTGGATAGAGTATCTCAGATGTAGGTCCTTGCCTTTCATGACTTTGAATACTTCTCTCCAGCCCCTTCTTGCCTGAAAGGTTTCTTTTGAGAAGTCAGCAGATAATCTTATGGGAACTCCTTTGTAGGCAACTCTCTTCCTTTCTCTTGCTGAAAAGCATACTATTGTGTTTTATATACATGGCTTCCTGTCAATAATTTGTCTTCAGATTTTCACTGTTACACAAAATGGTCCAATAAATAGCCATGAATAATGTAATTTTATATAATACATGTTCAATTATATATTTAGAATGAACCTCCTATTAGTAGAAATAGTGGGTTGCAAATTATATACCTTGTAATTTTTATATATGTTATAGTTCTTCACAGAAAAACCAGCATACATTTTTACTCACAATGATCTCTTTCCCTTTTTCCTGGCCCATAGTGTAATAAGACATTTTTTAACACATTTACTTTTTAAAATAATATATATATGTATACAGTATATATGTGTGTGCAGAACAGATGACAGCTAGTTGGGGGGAAGTTAGAGGGTGAAGGGATTCAGCCAAAAGAAAAAGGACTCACGAACAACAGGGTGGTGATTGCTGGAGGGCGGGGGCATAATGGGATTTAATGGTCATGGAAAAATACATAATAAAATTGTATATTAAAAGAAGAATATATGTGTGCATATAGGTGGATAGACATAGATATGCACATGTGTATACTTATGCATAATTATATACACACAAGAATAGGCAGGTATAGATATGCATGCATGTACATATATGTTTAGATGCATGTAAACATATAAGCACACACAAACATACAGGCAGAGAGACTAAAGAATAAACCACCTGGGAACCCATCACTTAAAGAAAAAAACAGAATATTATTAGTACCTTAGGAGCTTTTTGGGGCTTCTCCTGATTGTTTCTCTCTTCCTCCTTCCTCAAAATAATGACTATTTTGAATTTATATCTTGTATATATTTTCATTGTCTGGTTCTTGATTTAGAAAAGGTATCTGTGTATTAAGTTCTTCATTTGTGATATTAGTTTCATACTTTTCCCAGTTGTTTCTGTTTTGATGTTGCTTTTTGTAGTTTTTGCCATGAAGTTGAATCTTCTGTAGTTTTGGGTTTTGAACTATGCTTAGAAAAATTCTTCCCACTGTGACATTATTTTCAAATCCTTTTTTATTATTAGTTTTCTTTGTTTCTTCCCCATTGCTACCCTTTCTTGATTTTTGGAATTGGTAATCATTCCTTAGAATACAACTCCCATCCTAGAATTGCACTTGACATTTTTTGTGGTGTTACGTGGGATCTTATATTTTCCCTCTCTCAGAATCTCTGTCAGTAGCGGCCTATTGTTGAGAAATCTGAAAACTGAACTTGAGGTTTCTGGTTTACCTGATGTTATAGATATGAATTTTTCAGAAAATAGTTAGTAATTCAGAATTTAAAAATTGAAAACAGCATATTCAAATCTATCAGGGTGCTTCTAGCCAGATATTCTTTAAAGAGTGTTACTATCAGTTAACATAGAAAATTTGGATTGACTCAATCAAATAAATTCTAACACCTGGAGATAAACCACTGCTGTTAACATTTTAATGTATTTCTTTTCAATTTATTCCTCTATGAATGTATACACATTTTAACATTAAAAATAATTTCAGATTGGGATATATAGTATTTTACATCCTGCTGCTTTCATATTATAATCTGATATAAATATCTATCTGTGTCAATACAAATCTAGATAACTTTAATAGCTATGTGGTTTATCACAAATGAATTATCCAAGTTTCGGTTGGATCCAATTAAGTTGTTTATAATTTTTGCTCATCTGTACATGTGATAGACAATACAAGCTGGTTTCAGTCACACATAGTTCTGCTGTTTGGGTTGGAGACCCCAGCCAATTGCTTTTCAAATGGAAATGGCAAGTAAACGGATATTGGAAACCTTTTGTCATAGGCACAGAACAGAGTCAGATCACTTAAAAATAACCTAACATTATGGTCAGTGGTGAGAAAAGCTCTTGCATAAAAAAATGATCCTTCTTGATTGCTTAAGTTGTATTAAAGGACTAAATCTAGCTTTGAGAAGTCCATTATGCAAAAGCGACTTGTCTGTGTTTGATGAGAGGGAGCAACTGAACTGATACCGGCTGAGGAACTACCCAGGCCTATGGTCCGTGAATGTGTAAAATCCAGTCTCGTCTGCACAGAGACCCAGCTCAGAGCTGTGCTTCTGCAGCTCTGCTCTTCAGCGCGTTAACCAGTCGCCCCGTGTGCCCATTTAAGTTTAAATTAATCACAGTAAAATGAAATTAAAAAGTGAGTTCTTCAGCCAAACTGGCTACATTTCAAGTGCCCAGTACTGTGGCCAGTGACTGCCAGCTTGGGTGGTACACCTCTAGGACAGTTCCATCATCACAGAAAGCATTGTTCTAGAAAAGTAAACTGAGAGCATTTTGTAAGGTATACTGGGGCCAGAGATTGGGTGGGGAGGATCCTAGTAATAGGCACATTTTTTGAAATGGTGTTAGTAAAAAGGGAAAAAGAGATCGAACAAGATGATACTCGGTTATTTCAGCGTGTAAAATGTGGTGCTCTAGCTTTTAACTAGGAAGACTGGGAAGTAGAAATGTCGTGGAGAGAAACGAAGGAGGTACAAGGAGCAGCAGGTGTCGGAGGAAATGCCCTCTGGCAATAGGCTGGGTCGAATATTGGGGCCCGACTAGTTGGAACACGGGAGCATCAGTGTATAGGGTGAGTTTTGTAGTCATTAATGGGTTTCTGACACAGGCCAGACAACTATTTTGTCTTTTTTCATTTTCATTTTTTTTTTATTTTTGGAGGGTGTTTGTTGTTCATTTGGACTTTTATTTTAGTGACTGGATATGAACAAACCTATTAGGAAGCTTACTCTTTAAAAAATTAAGTAAAATTTATATTGAGTAAACCGAACAAATCTCAGGTGTACAGCTCAAGTAATTTTTTAAAAATTTGGTAATAAATTTCTGTAATGCTGCTGCTTGGGCTTAGGTTCTGTTACAACCCAAGATTACCTAGTGCTCCTTTGTAGACAATACCAGACCTCCCCAAAAGTAACCACTATTCTGACTTCCATAATATTACGAGATTAGTTTGACCTGTTCCTGAATGTCCCATGAGTAAAATGACAGAATATTGGTTTTGTGAGGTTTTCCACGCTGTTTCTTGTATCAGTAGTTATTTTATTGTAGTTGGTCTTGCTGTGGAGAATCCCATGGAATAAACAAGCCGCAATTTGCTTATTTGTTCCTCCACTGGTGGACATTTGGATTGCTGCTGGATTTTAAGAATTGCGAACAAAACTGTGGGAAACGTTGTACACGCTGTTTTGTTGGGCAGTGTATTGATTTCACTTGGATAAGTATCCAGAAATGTAGTTGCTGGGCCACTGAATTCTGAAACGTACAAGTAATGAATCCAAAAGTCTATAGACGCCTACACCTTGGCATGTTATTACCTGTTGCATGGCATTTGTGTGTGTGTATTTGCAGTAATGCTTGAATCGAAGTACCCGCTGAGCTAAAGCCAGCCCATGTGCGTGTGTATTTGTACATACACATGAGCGTGCTTGCAGAGATCGTGGCATTTTTAGATATAACATTAGCCATAGCTAAGTAAAAGGAATGGCAAAAAGAATCTCATTTATTGAAAGAAAAAAGCCTCACAATTTTAAATACCTTGGAATTCACAGGGTATATGAAAGATGTGTGGAGAAGTTAATAATAAAGTTTATTCAAAGCCATTACAAGTAGGAAGACACATTACGTTCCTAATGGAACACTTAGTATGCAAATGCAAGTTCTCACCTAATACAAATTCTCACCTAATTTCTAAAGCCATTCCAATGCAGTCCCTTCAGGATTTTCTTGGGATATAACAAATGGTTCTAAAGTATATATGGAATAATAAATGTATGAAAAGAGCCAGTAAAAACAATCCAAAAGAAAAATAGTAGGATGGGGATTCTCCATGAGATTATAGACAATAAATTATTGAGTAAACAATTTGGGACTGTTGGCTCTGGTTTTATGAATAAAATGCGCATCCTCGCCTCAAACTCAGTAATCCATTCCAGATGGATTAAAGACACAAGCACAAATAAATTCATCTAACACTATGAAAGACACTAAAGGAAAAAAAAAACAGTTTTATAATTTTGGAATAGGAAAGGCTTTTATAAGCATGCCATAAATCCTAGATACCATAAAATAAGGTCGAAACATTTAAAACTACATAAAGTTAAAGACAAATGGAAATTGAGGGGAAAATGTTCTCTGACATATATGACAAAGTATTAATAGTCTTAATATAAACAGCTCCAACAGATCAATAAAAGATAAAGAGTTCATAGAAAATTAAGTGAAGAACAATAACAGGTATTTCACCACAGCACAGATAAAAGTAGACAATAAATATGCATTTACCTTCACTAATAATGCATGGAATACAAACTTAGGCATTAAGGAGAAGATGATTATTTTTACATGTGCAAATATTTATAGCACTTTTTACCAAGGTTATGAGAAGCAGACACTCTCAGAATTGTTAGGAGACAGTGTATGTGAATCTGATCTCTTTATAGGCAACCTGGAAAAAGTCTGTTTACATATATTGGTTGGGATACATCAAGTCCACTTCCAAGGACCTGCTCCATGAAAATAATTGGACAGGCGCATCAGGATGAATTACAAAACCTTCATTGCATCACTGTCATAGACGGGACAGTGTCAATAGGGGAACAGCTAAATAAATTCTGAAACATTTAATTCTTAAACAGGACATGGATGGATGGATGGGGAAGATTCCTAAATTATACTTTGAGTGATAAAAGCAACTCTAAGGGGAACTTTTAGGTGTTTATATATTGAGAATTCTGGCTAAATAGTTTACATGGATCCTGTCATTTAATCATCAGAACACTGATGATCTTACATATCAAAATATTTATTTCGAATATACCTTCTTAATAAGAGCCTGCCTTATATGTACAACGAAGTCACATCCAAGGCTCTTATGGAATAATTTCCTGACTTTATTCTTCAGTGACTTTTCAGCCTTAATGAGTTGTTATATATTTTTTTAATTTTTTACTCTTATGAAAATTTTGAAACATATCAAAAGTAGAGAGAAAAATAAAATTAATCCTCACATGTTGGCCACTTACCCTCAGTTAGTATCAGCTCTCAGCGAGTTCTGTTTCAGCTATGCCCCACTCCCTTCCTGGCCTGCTGGGGCACTCTGAGCAGGTCCCCCAGGGAACATGTCTCTGTCCACAAACATCTCGATGAGAATGTCCAAAAGACAAGCCAGATCCCCTCTTATGGTGCCCCTTTGCCCTCCAGATAATAGCTCCTGCAATTTCTTTTTCTGTGTTTTCAAACCTACTTCACACATGTAGCTGCTTCTTACTGTTCTCTTGTATGTATACAGCCAGATTTCTTACAACCATTTCCTTATTAACGTGCATTTCAGTTGCTGTCATTTTTTTTCACTGTAATGAACAGTGTTACAATAAATATTTTTATACAATTCCTCTCCCCCCACATATGTTTGAATATCTCTTTCAGAAAGGTACCTAGATAGTATAGCAGATACCAGAAATTAATTTTTTTTTGGCATATGATACTCCTATGCTCTAAAACTTCCAATGACTTTTTATCTTATTCAGACTGAAAGCCAAAGTCTTGTGAAGACCTATCGGGATCTCCCTCACATCCCATCACCCACCACCAGCATTTCCTCTCTGATCTTGCCTCCCCTGACTGAACCTCTCATTCTCTCTGCAGAAGTAACACCAGCCTTATTTCTCTTCTTCCGAGGCATGAGGGACACTCCCACTCATGCCAGACGCTCCCACGCAAGGCCCTGACACTGTCTTCTTGGCTCAGGACACTTAAAATAGTCCCGTGGCCTCCTCCCTTGCTCCCTTCCATCTCAGTGTCAATACACATTTTAATAGGAAAAAACTAAAATAGAAAGCTGATTCTAAAGTGCATATTGAAAAATAAATGAATAGGGAATAAAACAATTTAAAACAGAAGAATATGAAAGTGATTGCTTACAAGATAATAAGACAATATAAACAATAATAAACCGTGCTGTTACTAGTGAAAGAATATAGAGAACCAGAAATGCAACAAAATAAAGAGTCCAGTAAAAGACTCAAATTCACATAGGAATCTAGTATTGGGTAAAAGTGATGCTTCAAATCAATTGGGAAAAGATGGATTATTCAACAAATGGTGTTGCATCAAGTGGAATATTTTAAGAAAAAATCTGTTTATATCTATACTTCATACTTTATAACATAGTAAATTCTGCTATCAAAAAAGTACTAAAAAACCAGAAGAATATGTTTATCAGATTGGATTGTATAAGACTCCTCAGTATGATATTAAATTCAAAAACCATAAAATAATACAGATTGCTCTATTGGAAAAATAATTGAAACTTTCTTCATGGTCAGAATTTTTAAATAATGAGTATGAAAGACAAGTGGAAAATTAAAAAGCAAATATATACCTCACATCATAGATAAAAGACAAATTTAGTTAATCCTTAAGAAGCTTCTTCAAGTGAATGGGGAAAATGAACATATGCAAAGAATATCACAGATAGTTTATAGAAAAGGTTTTTCTCAATAGTTTCTAAACTTATGAAAAGGTGTTCGTAGTAAGGGAAATGCAAACTAAATCTATCCTGAGATACCATTTCTTACTCACGAGAACGGCAAAAATCCAAAACTTTAACAACCTACTCTTTCTGGGCGGGGCTGTAGACACATAAGCACTCAATGATCATTTTGAGACTGTGAAGTTCTCTGTACCTGACTGCACTGACCTTTGATGTCCTTCCTCAGGATCTTCCGCCTGCAGTTTCCTTTGTGTGATGCCCGGTTAACACCCATGCATTAGTCAGAGCAAAATGTAGTATCCCGCCCTGAAGGAAGCCCCTCTGACCTTCCCTCTCCCCTAGCTGACCCTCTGCAATCAGTGCTCATGCGCTCTTCCATACCAGCCCTGGTAAATGCTGTGTATTCACCTAGCGCTTGTTCTCTCCTCCGACATTAAAAACTGACCAGGTCAGACATCTCAGCTGTCATTTCCCTCAGTACTTGGCACCTAGGAGCACAACTGTCTTGCAATGAAAGAATTAACTTTCGAGTTGTGTGTGCCTTTTAATTAACCTCTCTCAGCCTTTGTTTCCTCAAAAACAAAACAGAACAAAACACGCCTCTTTGGAAAATTGCTACTATTAGATGGATACCATAAAGGGTACAGCATAATGCTTGACACCGAGGAAACCCTCAAAAAAGGGAAGCTACTCTAATATTTAATTATAATCCTCACCACTAGTGCATTGGAAAGATGGACATTTGCCAAACTTCAGTTAGTCCTTATCTCTGCTTCTCTAGTGCTGCACTAGCTGTGCTCTGTAGAAACTCTTATTTACTTAATATCGTTCTTTATACTGATTGACTTCTTAAAATTAATTGTCTACCATAACCTCACACTGAATTAATACCCACGAAATTATTAGTTTTGTAATATGTTTCCTGCAATAAATCATTACCTAATAAAAAACCTTTCTGGTGATCAACTAAAATCATTATGAGAAGGTGCTACTTGACTTAATCTTAGGAAAATGCTAAGATAGATAATCGCTGGATGTTTATCATTCCCCTTCTTCGCCTGTCTCCACTGAACCTATTAGAGTTATTTATCTCCGTGTTTATCTTCATCATTAACTGGAATCTCTAAGGGCAAGGATTGTGACGGTAGATTCTATTGCCAGTGATTACCAAGATGCTTTTCCAGAACAGCAGCTCAATAAATGTTTGCGAAGTGAATTAAACAGCTTTAAGTGCCTACACTGATTAAGGAATATACTAGACATGTTGACAGAATTCAAGGTATAATCAAATGCAGATCCCAAAACTAAGAAGATAACAAAATACAGAAGAAATGCTTTTATTTTTCTATAAAAATATGTATCTTATACATTTTACACTTATACGTGCTATATAGAGTTAATTTTCATGAGTGTTAGTAATAGTTAAGATAACTAACTTTCAGCCCAAAATTAAAGTTATGTCTTGAAAGACACGATCTGAATTATTAATATGTGCTTATTAATGTGTTTGCTTGCATAACAGCTTTGCATAAAATTCAAAAGGACAAAAGGTACTTACTTGCAGTGACAATTCTCCTGAGTAAAGAGAAATAATCCCTGTTACCAGTGTTTTGTTTGTTTGGTTGGTTTTGTTTTGTTTTCACTTCATGACCACCTGGAGATATTCTGAGCATATGAAATTAAGATCTGATTTAAGATTTAAGGAAATACTGGACAGAGAATTCGAGAAGAGAAAATTGCAAATGCAAAGCCACTGAGGTGGGTGAGAGTGAGGACGATGTAATGACAAATTCCAGTAGAGTAGAAAATAGTAAAACTATGTTTCTGACAATGCACGGAAATGAAAATACAAATGTCTGTAAAATGTATAATTAATAAAACATGTTTTATTTCATTTATACTTAAAAGAACATGGGTACAATGTGATATAAATTTTTTAACTTGAAGTTGTAATGATCTCAAAATCTGATAACATTGTGTTAGCCAGCGTGAAGGAAAATGGTGCTGCTATGCATTGTACGGTGATGGAGGTATACATCACTGTAGCGTCTATGAAAAGACATTTGCCAATACCCATTAAAATTGTAACAGCGTTTACTCTTTGATCCAGAGATTCCATTTCCAGGATGTTATCCTCTAGATATCTGCACATATGAGCAATGATATCCAAGCAAAGACATTTATTGCAACATGGTTTAAAATCAGAAAATCCTGGTGGCCAAGATAGCCCCAATAACAGACTGGCCAAATAAATTGAAGACATCCATTCAAGGGATCCTGTGACATCTTTATAGAGAAGAGTTTCCAAACATTAGTATGAAATGACCCCCAAAATCTAGTAGCTGCAAAAGGTAAGGGACAGCCATTGTGTATAGAGTGTTCTTATTTGAGGGAACAAAGAATGGTGGCCATGGTGTGTACACACACACACACACACACACACACACACACACACACAAATGCACATATCTGCCCATCTACATAAATGCACGCATGCTTAGCTGGGCTTATAATATCTCTGGAAAAATACCAAAGGGACTGATAGGGTGGTTATTGCCTCTGGGGATCCAAACAGGGTATCTAGAAAGATAGAAGGGAAAATTAGTTTATACTCTTTTGTAAAGGTTGAATTTTGTAATTGTTGAGACACAAGTGTTTGTTGAGTACCTACTAAATGCCTGTCATTTTTGCAGTTGCCAGAGATAAAAGGCCCACTCTCATGGACTTTACCTGTACATGGATGTATAAAAAATGTAAATTTCATAGCGCAAATATGATTAATATCATTAAATAGAATTTAATTTCTGTACATAAATAATAAAGTAAGTGTTTTTTTTTTTAAGATTTTATTTATTTTACTTTTTAGAGAGAGGAGAAGGGAAGGAGATAGAGAGGGAGAAACAGCAATGTATGGTTGTCTCTCACATGGCCCTCACTGGGGACCTGGCCCTCAACCCAGGCATGTGCCCTGACTGGGAATCGAACTGGGACCGTCTGGTTCCCAGCCCGTGCTCAATCCACTAAGCTACACCAGCCAGGGCTTTAAGTAAGTGTTTTAATCATTGCTCTCTTTCCAATCTAAAACTTTGTTTTTACAATAAAAGACAAGCATTAAAATTTGTTATTTTTTATATCGATTTTAAGTTCAAGTTAAAACTATGTATTTAAAGTTATATTTCCTGGATATTTTATTTTTGTTATTTTAAACTCTCACCCAAGGATATATTTTTATTGATTTTAGAGAGAGAGGAAGGGAGAAAGAGAGAAAAAGAGAGAGAGAGTGAGAGAGAGGAACATCTATGGGAGAGAGAAACATCGATCCATTGCCTCCCAAATGAGCCCCAACAAGGGCTGACCCTGCAACCTTGGTGAACGCCCTGACTGGGAATGGAACCCGCAACCTTTCGGTGTATGGGACCATGCTCCAGCAAACTGAGCAATCCAGCCAGGACTATATTTGCTGAGTATTTAAAAAAGGTAAGACAGCCAAACTTTAAAGTAAAATGTAAAAGTTACAGGTCAGATAAAGACTGATAGAGTTACACTAGATTGAGAAGTTGAAGAGTGAAAGTCTCATGTTTGGTGGATTGATTCAAAGATTATCACAGTGGTTCTTTCAACAGGTTCTCTGGACCGGAGTGAACAGAGGTAACACTACACATGAAGTAGGAGGAGCAAAGGCAGACAGACCAATGGCATGATTCAAACCTTGGGTTGGAGGTTGAAAGGGCAAGTTCTGGATCATGATCCTAATGGCTGAGTCTTCTTGGCTCTGAGGTGGGACGTGCCAGATGGGAGGGAAAATAAACCGTGGAGCTCAGGTGGGGTATGTTCAGTTCCAGATGATTTCAAGACATAATTAGAAAGAGCTGAGAATGAGAATCAAGGACTAGAGGGAAGCAGACAGATCAGATTTTGAAATTTAGTTTTTAGAGTTTTACTCACACACCAGGTAACTATGTGAGGACCAATCTCAGCCCACAGAAAGAAGGAGCACCCTTCAGAGTATAGCCTGCAAGGGGAGCCGTGAAGTGAGAAGGGGTGATAAGGGAAAAACAAAAGGGAAATAAGAGAAAAACAAAGGCTTGAGAGACCATCACCCAGGAGATGAGTTTTGTAAGGATAATGCAGTTAATGGGGTCATTGTGCATGTGGGGAGGGGGTAGATAAAAAGAAAATCAGATATGACATCTGAAGCACTTGCTTTAGAGACACATTTTGGGAGTGTTTTTTGGCTAGACGGCATTTGGCAGAAGTTCAGTAGTGAGCTCCAAGGGAAGAGAGCAAAAAAGTAAAGTAGAAATACAGATTGTTATGAGGTCAAAATAGAAATGACCTAGGGACATTCGTTTCACACATTGCTTGCAGATCAGTTAACTGAGACCATTAGGGTACCTTCCCTTGACTGTGCTTCTCAGTGTTATCAGGAGGCTTGCAATTGCTGGGATAATATTCCACACACCATAACCATACACCGTATTTAATGTGATTGTTCTCCTTACTCACTTGATTAAATTATTTTTTTTATTTTATTGAGCTGTCTAATTACCCCATTATAATTTCTCTGTGTTCCCACAAAGACTAGTTTCCTTATGATAGAATACAATGAAACAGCCCACAGAGATGAGCCAAGTAGAGGCATATTATCCTTCTTTTAAGTACAAATGTATTTGTATGTGTGTTAAGACTAGATTGCAGAGGGAGGTGAATTCTATGAAATTAAATCACAGAGAGGTTACAGGAATGTGGATGGAGGGAATGCTCCTTAGGTGACCTTCCAACCGAATGCCAAAATTTGAGTAGGGGATGCACAGCAAAACTTCTTTGGGGAAGTGCCACAAGGGCACCTGAGTCACTACCGTGTTCTAGTGTTCTAGAACATTACAGTCCCTAGAAGGCTGGGGGCACTGGGTACCTATGCAAATGAGTTACTGTAACGTAAAAGGTGGGCGGAGTTATGTGTATCGCTAATCAGGAACCCCATCTACCAACAGAGAAGACTGTGTCGGTCACATCTGAATATGGCCAGATGCTAATGACTTGGTTGTTTAGTTTTAAACCATATAAACACACCAGCAATATTTGAATGTGAGGGTAGGTTTCTCCAGTTATCTTAATGAATTACTCCCACTTTCCAAGTGGAATGAATGTCAACTTTCTGTTGGAGAGACAGAGCCTTAAGTTAATTTGGGGATGATGACCAAAATCAAAAAGGAAACAAAGAAACAAATCCTATGTCCTTTAGTTAAGGGTGAAATGAATTCAGTGTAAAAACCAAGATCAATCAGGAGCCCTGGAAACTATCAGCAGGACCAGAGTCCCTTGTGTGTTCTTTTCACTTCTGGGAATGACTCATTAAGCGCTTCCCCCAGAGAAGGGGCCAAACCATCCCTGGGAAATAGAATGAGCTAGCAGTTCCTGTAGGCTAACACATGCATTGTGTACAAGAATGCATAGGCCAGAAAGAGTGTTGGAGTGGTCTCCTGAAATTGAACAGTTGTCTCTCAGATAGATAGATGATACATACATACATACATACGTAGAGATTGAGATAGATATATAGCTAGTTATTCTATTTTGAAGATTCCCTAATATATATAAGCAAGAATGCTCTCTGTAGATACATTTTGGGAAATAAGAATCTTTAGCCAGAAGTGTGCTACAAATTTAATTAATTGTGTTGATAATGATGATGATTAGTCAATGTAAATTATTCCTCTAAGAAAGCGCAACTCATTTTGTAGTGGTGATTAGCTTCTTTATTCTAATGGTGTTTATCATGAGACTCATTCCCAGTATTTATTTTGGTTATCATTGTCGTGAGTTGTATCTTTGTAGAATCCAAGTTTTTTTTCATCTATAAAGTTTTCTGATTTCTGAGCTGCAGTTTTTCTGTAACATGATCAGGTATCTTTGGTCAGTCTTCAATTTCTAAGTCATATTTGTGGGTAATAAATTGGCCAGAGAATGCATTAAGGTTGGCCCACTCAGATGTCAACTTGGGACATCTTGTTTATTTTTCTTATAGTGAATAAATAACACTGAACTCTGTAGAAACAGTCTCTTATTCTTAAAACTTCAAGGAGTATTAAACATGGAGACTTCATGCAACATATACTTGAAAAGTAATTCAGACAAATACGAAGTCAGAAGTAGGTCTTAACCTGAGTAAACCTTTACTCAAAATGGTTACTTTTAAAGCAGAGAGCCATGCTTAACTTTGTCAAAGTTATTTTCTAGCATTTTGTTGTGAAAGTGTCTTATATTTTCAGATATTCTCTAACCAAGCATTTATTTTATTTTTAAACATAAATGGAATTGCCCTCTATATAGGGCTCTGAACCTGCCTTCCTCACCAAATAAATCTTGCTCAGCATTGCAGAGATCTACTTAGTTGCCTTTAGTGGCTACATTTTTTTAATATCTATATTTTGAGTGTTCCACAGTAAGCGAGCAGATCCCCTCTTGATGAACCCTTGGTTGTTTCTACATTTTTGTGACTGTACATACTCCTGCTTTGAATATCCTTCTGTATACTTATGAACTTGACGAGTGTCTGTAGAATACTTCTTGATGTGGAATTGGTGGGGGAAAAGGAAAAAGTCAAAGTTTTAGAATCTAATTTTAAAATGTGTTGATATTTTGTTCTTACAATTTCCTGACACGACAGTGCATTCTCAGGAATCTATTTTATATAGTTACTAAAATCAGTAAAATGTAATTTATAATTATTGGGTAATAATATCCACCTAAGTAAAAAACAAACATGAGTTGTGTGAGTACAGTAAAATATTTTAATGTATACGTAGATGATGAAGTTACATCTCAGTTTAATAGTAAGGTAATTATTTAATTTAATAGTAGGGGAACTGAATATTATATGGCTCCTAATGTGATACCATATAAAGTCTAGTACAAGTTATAAAATATATTTGCCAAAAATAATTACCCTGTAGCTTACAACTCATTTCCACATTGCAGGAAATACACAGGTGGTAAAGAAAGTTAAATGGCATCATGGGGAAATAATTGGACAAATCTAAAAGGTGGGACATTATAGCGATTTGACTGGTCTCTTCCATTTGTCAATATGATTTTAGGACAAAGAGGGGTCACTCTTCTAGATGAACGTATACCTGAGAGACGTAACAACCAAACGTGAGAGCTTGTCATTTGCTCTATTTTCGTTTAAACAAACATCTCCTGTGCCAGAAAACAAAGACGTGCCCAGAAACCGACAGGGACGTGTCGGGAAGACACAGGAGTTGGCGTGAAAGTGTTCCTGCTTGTGAAATTTGGGACAGTTCAAGCGCCAAGTGAATAATGACAGAAATGTACTAGAAAAAGTGAATAAAAGAAATTCACATGTCCATAGTGACAGGAAAAAAAAATGAAAGAGGAAGAGGGAAGAGAAAGTTCTTTTTTAAAGAAATTTTCTAACCAATAATTAAAAAAGAATTCCATGTTATAATCGTTACCATAACAACTGATTCTGACAACAGTCACCATGAGCTAAAACCACGGAATACAAGATTATTGGGGTCATGGTTTTGACACAGCATTAAACTCTCAGACAGAAGATAGCTCATTAATTACACAGATTGAAAAGTACTTTCCAGTGGTGAAGTATTAGAGACCGTTTTAACCAAACGGTCGTAGTTAACTTCTTCAGTAACGGGACCCACTGACGCGAGTTTCCTGATGCGACATCCCAGAGGGGCGCGTCCCCTCTGCAGTCCTGCCAGTTCACCTGGATCTAATTATGAAGAAACCATCAGACAAAATCAAACTGAGGGACATTCTACGAAATAGCTGCTTTTTAAAAAGATGAATGTCATTAAAGACTAAAACAACAAAACACAAACAACAACAAAAAAATACCACCCAGGTAGCTATTCCAGATGAAAGAAGCCTGGCAACTAAATGTAACGTGTGTGCGTGCGCTGTGATTAAATTTTGTGTTAGAGAAAACAACAACAACAACAGCAAGACTAGCCATAGTAAGACAGATGGGGAACTTTTAAAATGAGAGGATAGTGATGCGTATCCTGCGTGTGTTTTCTGAATGTGAAACCTGTAGGGTGGTGTAAGAAAATGCGCTGGTCCTCAGGAAGTGCCCACTGAAATACTTAGGGACAAGTGTCACGATGCCTGCAACTGACGCTCAGAGGGTTTGTCCCTTCCCTCTGCCCCTGCCAAAGTGTGGATGTGTGTGTGTTTATACTTCGTATGTCAGTGTATGTGTTTGTGTGTGTATGAGAGAATGAGCATGCAAATGTCACAAAATGTTGACAATCAGTGAATGTACATGAAAGGTACATAGGTGTATTAGTTTGCTATGACTACCATAACAAGATACCACAGACTGGGCGGCTTGAACAGCAAAGTTTTATTTTCTCACAATAGTGGAGGCTGGGAGTTCAAAGTCAAGATGTCACCAGGGTTGGATTTCTCTGAGGCCTCTCTCTGTGGCTTGCAGATGGCCACTGTGGCCACAGTGTGGCTGCCTCTTCCCCTGGTCACAGAGGCACCCGCCCCTGGCATCTCTCTGTGCGGCCAAATTTTCTGTTCTGAAAAGAACACCCGTCGGTGTGGTTTGGGGTCCGTCCTAACAGCTTCCTTTAACTTAATCAGTGATTTAAAGGCCCTGTGTCTAAAAATAATCACATTCTGAGGTTCTGAGGGTTCAAGCTTCAACATACAAAGTTTGGAGGGATGGAATTCAGCCCATAGAAATGGTTATTCACTGAACTGTTTGTGCAATTTTTCTATAGATTTGAACATTTTCAAAATTAAGTTGGGAGAAAAAAATTAAGGAATGGGCTGGTCGGTGTATACTTTTTTTAAAAATAAAATCATTTTCAAAGTTAGAAGTATCTTTTATGTGCTTGTCTAAATTACTTACGACGAGCCTTTTAAGTTTCTATAGGAAGATATTTTTTAGAAAAGAAAAGAATCAACAGAAGCTAGACTGTATAAGTAAACTTCTATTGTCAGCCCAGGCTGGCAAAGAAAAATAACTCAACCAGCAATCCTTCTACACCCCACCCTCTTAAACAAAAACGTCCTAGCAAGTGAAGCACAGGTTTGCAATTGAAAATAAAAAACTCGTCCATTACAGTTTCCAAAACGTCATTTCTTTTTTAATTTATTAACATCTCATTGTCCAAGAATATTCTTAATGTGACACCTGCCAGTGCGATGATTCTGTTGTCACAATCACCATCTTCAAACTCGTAAGGTATTTCCATGCTAAGTGTTTTCCTATTATATTTTTTCCTATTATAATGTTGCTGTAAAATAAAGAAATGCAGTTGCATTTGCCTTTTGTTTCTAATTTCTCTAGGTATTTTTCAGCCCTAAAGCTCCTTTTACCTCCAGCTGTGATTTGTCAGGTTTTGTCACAGTGGCGGGCATTGCCAGCATCACCTGTATGGGGATGGGAAAATGCTGGGGGTGGGGGGGGACCCCAGGCTCTGTAGACAAGGCACTGGTGATTCGGGAGGCTCTGTTCATCCTTCCCCGTGCATAATGAACTGATGCTTCCAGGTAAAATGCGCTCTCTTTGTGAAAAGAACAGAAAACAGAGGTCCTAACTTCAGTATAAGACTCTTTCATAAAGGTATCCAGAAACCACCTTGGTTTCAGGTTTCACGAGCAGTCTTACATTTTTTTTTTTTATTGTACATACAAACGTTTTAATACTTCAAAAGATGAGAGGAATTTTACTGAGTTGCCAAGATATCTTTATCACATGATTGCTTTTTCAAAAGAATTCTTTTCTGATTATAAGGTTGGATGTTTTTCATTTATGTATTTTCAGAAATAAAAGTATAAATTAAATGAATATCACAATTAAGAGACTTGAATTGTTAGTATTTAATTAATGGATTATTATTCTAAAGTCTAGTTAAGAAAAAAAATAAAGCATCTATTTGGCCTTTTTTAATGCATAAACTAAAATTCAGGATAACAAAAAATTTTTTTCTAACACAGGTGTCGATCTTTGTTATTCCTTGATTACTATATTTACATTTATTTATTTCTCTCCAGATATTGCTTTAGCTGGTTTTATTTCACAAATATTCACATGGCATATTTTTATTGTTGATTCTAAACTCCTCAAAATTGTCTCATATTTCTCAGGAGCTTTTTAATAGCATATTGTTAATTTTTGAGATATAGTATTTTAAATCAATCCCCTACTATTGATTTAAAATTTATTGCTTTATCAGCAGACTGTAATCTGGATGACACTGACCTGCAGACTGTATTGAGGCTTTCTTTGTGTCCTAGTACGTAGACTAAGTTTTAAAAATATTTCATATATGCTTTGATGTTTTTTGTATGTGGTGAGTCTAAAATTCTTTCTATATTTAATATTTCAAAATTATTTTTAAGGGTTATCTTTTTAATTTAGGTTTACTTTGAAAGTTATACTTATTTATCCCCCAAACCTCACAAGTATTTTGGTTATGTATTTTAATAAAAGTACATTCAGTCGAGTTTATTAGAAAAAAGCAATCAGCCTTTAGTATATAACCTATTGATATACTCACCACCCAGCATAGGGTCCATACCCATATTTTTAATCTGTGGTTGTTGCATGCTCACCCTTCCTAGTTCACTAGCTCCCATGGCTAATGGGAATGTCAATGTATCACTTTCCCTAGCCTCTGGAGAAACATAAAGAATTCTAATCAGTTTTAACTCAGGTGGGGTGGGAAAAGCCTTCTCCCTTTTAATTCAAATACATTTTATGTTGGTTAATCAAGTTATAGAAAACATAGACACACCACAGGATGGAAATATTGAATGACTAGATTTCTGAAGCAGAGTGAGAATTTAAATCCAATCACCCTATTGATCCATTCAGTCTTCCTTAAGAACTAGTAACTCAATAATGTTTACTTGTGATTAGCTGTTGGGTAATTTGTGTGTGTGTGTGTGATGGCGGGGGCAGATGTGGTGAGAAGGTGTGTAAGCGATTATTCTGAGAGCCAGAGCTATTTCCGCTAATGTTTGTTCAAGTAGTGCCTATTAACATGACATAGAACGTACTCTGAGTAGCTGGGTACTGATAATAGCGGTGTAGTTGACAGGAAGACTATAATCCCTGGTAATTATCTTCTAAGCTTAGCAGAGTGGGGATAATTATTATGTTCTTCCTTCTGGCAGGGGGACCCAGTCTTTGCTCTGCCACTGATCTTTATAGAACTGACTTTCTCAGTGCATCTCAAGTGCACTTCCTACTGCAAGGTCAGCCTGTAACAGAAGACAGCTCTTTCAGGATGTTTCCCGAGAGGAGCTTAACGACAGCCCAAGCAATGGCAGCCACGCTGGCACCAGCACGAGGCACGTGTTGCGGAGCTTTTTAAGCCTCCGTTGGCCTATGGGTTCCCACGTGTTCTGCTCAGAGATTGGCCATCATGCCACGCCATGTCACGGCTGCCGTTTCTTAATGGGGCTTGTATCCCAAACCCTCAGTTTAATTCTAGAAGATTCGGTGTTGGGCCTTTCGTTGTTGTACCCCCTCCCTCCCCGGGGCCCCACGGTGTTTCTGAGTCATCAAAGGATATATTAACTTCCGTTATTCTTAGTCTAGGAATCAGCCACTTCACCCTTTCCTTTCACTGGGAAGGTCTTTGTGTCTCAGGACAAGCCAGCTTTACGGTTCAGAGAGAAATTACAGGATTTCTTTGTTGCAATCATAGTGATCCACTGTGATGCTTTTCAGGTCACAATCACTTGTCCCCTAGATTGGGGTCAGCAAAAACATATTTCGTCTTCGAGGAAAAACACCCGGATCGATTTTCCCTCTGAGAAAGGGTTTTAGAGTACAAAAGCACCCTTTCCCCACGTGGTGCACAGACACAACTGTTCCATGACAGGAAAATACGTCCCTGGGGTAATCATCGGACTGAGAAAACCACTCGTCGGAGTTCTCTAAGAGACAAGATCTGCCAGAGGGGAGGCTTTGGAAACAGGCGAGAGGCTGCTTGGGCGCACTCTCCTCGTTTCACACTGAAGTGGGCCCTGCAGTCTGGCCGCCCTTAAAGAACAGCGCGGTGCTGAGGGGGTTGCTGGGGGGGGGGGGGGCTGCATCTCTGCAGGGACTGCGGACACTCAGTTCCATATACTTAAAGTTGCCCTGTGACAGAATGGGGCTGTTATACAGGTACTCGGAAAGTACACGTTTGTACTGCTGGTCCTCTACCAGAAACGTTTTCTTTTATGGTCACTTGCTTTTAAACTTGGTTTAGCCACTCCAAGAAAACGTGTCTGTGGAGCAGTTTGTCCCAGATCCAGTCCAGGTTGTGTACGGTCCTGTGCTGCATCACCGGGCTTTGCTCGGTGGCAAGCGGTATCTGTGATGGCGGTTCTGTGCGATTACGATGGACCTAAAACGCCCCATCGCCTCGTGATATCATATCCACTGCAGTGTCAGAGCTCAGGGCGTTGCTGATGTGTTTGTGGTGAGGCTGGTGTGGACGACCCTACTGCCCTGCCTGCCTTGTGAAAGTGTAGCACGTGCAGTTGTGTATAGTGCGTGGTACTTGATAGCGATAATAAATGACTCTGCTACTGGCTTATGTATCCATTAGACTGAGAGAGCCCCCTTTCTACTTAGAGAAAAAAGTCTCTGCTGTGAATGCACACCAACACGTTACACCAGCAGCCTCGTGCAGCTGTGAACCACATCTCTGGATGGCATTGTTTCCTCTTGCGCTTGATTTAGTCTCCTGTTGTTTTATAATTTAGTGTAGCCTAAGGGTACAGTGTGTATAAAGTCTACGGTAGTGCATGATAATGTCTTCAGCCTTCACATTCACTCACCACTGACCGACTCACTGACTCACCCAGAGCAAGCTCCATTCTTGGTAAATGCCCTCCACCAGGGTACCATTTTTTATTTTGTACAGCATATTGTTGCTTCACCTTTTCTATGCTGTGATATGTTAGGATACACAGATATGTATCATTGTGTTATAATTGCTACAGTCCTCAGTGTCGTAACATAGTGCACAGGTTTGCATCTTAGGAGCAACGAGCTTAGTGGGCTGTACCGCCTGGGTTTGTGGAAGTGCATGCTGGGATGTTCACACCATAACAAAAGCGCCTAATGGCACGTTTCACAGAACATAGCACTGTCGTTAAGGAGTATATAATTCTATTTGTCTTCCAATAAAAATGTTACAATTAGCCCTGGCCGAGTAGCTCAGTTGTTGAGAGTCATCCCAATATGCTGAGATTGTGGGTTCAATCCTGGGTCAGGGCACAAACAAGGATCAACAATGAATGTATCAATAAGTGGAAGAACAAGTCAAAGTTTTTCTCTCTGTCTCCGCCTTCCTCTCTCTCTCAAAATTCAGTTTTTAAAAGTTACAATCTAAAAAACAAAGCACAGCATTATCTGCAAACTTTGGAATGTGTTCCTGTCACCATTCTGGATGGCATTTGCATCTGTACCAGTTATCTCTTGCTGTGTCATAAACCAATTTGAAACTTTGCCCTAACAAAATAATCATTTATTTATTTAGTTCTTAACTTTTTGGATTATCAGTTTGGGCTGGGCTGATCAGAACACTTCTTCTACTGTTCTTGACGGGGCTCATTCCCACGTTTGTGGCCACTTGCTTTTTCTGTGGTCAGTCAGTGGACCCCTGGGGGCTGCTTTACTCAGATGGCTCACCCACCTGTCTGGGAGGGGCTATCCACAGGCAGGGTTACCTCAGGTCCCCCTGGTCTCATCCTCTAGGCAGGAAAACCTGAGTTTATTCACAGGCCAGTAATCCCAAAACACACACACACACATTCTGTTAACGCCTCTGCATCATGCCTGCTAACTTCCCATTAGCCACAGGCAAAGGCAAGTCACAAGAGACCAAGTCCAGAGTTAAGGGGAGAAAGTCATCTTCTCGCTTTCATCGGGGAAGATGCAAACTCATATTAGAAAGAGGCATGCAGGAAGAATGCAAATAATATATGGCCATGTTCGATGACTTGGCTTAAATGCTCACAACAGTCCTGAAAAAATAAGGAAAGTAAAGCTCAGGGAATTAAAGTCATTCATCTAAAACCAAACAGCAATACCTGGGGGGTGGCACCCATGTCAAACCATGGATGTCAGTCTCCAGGGGCTGTTTCTTTCTTTTTTAAACTTCATGTCACCAAACCGCAGTCCACAATCCCACCACAGTGCAATCACCTGTTAGGCCGTAAGTTCTGTCGCGAGCCCCCAGCGTCCCATGCTGTGTCCATCAAGTGCCTAAAAGGAGAACATGTCTAAAGATGCTCCATAAATGCTGGCTGAGTGAATGAATAGTTAACACTTAGCATTTATTTTCACCATTTAAAGTTATCATGGAACTATCTCACATAAAAAGGTTTAGATGTGGCCAGTATTTTCTAATAGATACATATACAAAGAGCCCTATATGTTAATTGAGATAGTTCTTTAAATTTAAACGGACTTGTATTTTAGAGTAGGTTTAGCTTGAAGGTAATAGTGGAAAAGAGGTAGTAACACTCCCACAGAGAAGAACTCTGAACAGTTTCTGTACCTACGCCTCCTCCACCTCAATAAGGCAGAGCTCACTCCTGCTCTCTTGAGTGCAGGCTGTGCCTAGTGACTTGTTTCCAAAGACTAGTGTCTGGGGTAGGAGGAAACCAGGCAAACGCTTCTCGGCCAGGTGATCAGGTTAACCCCATCAGCCATGTCACGCCGATGGCACGTACCTCTGGTGCGATATGATAAGAATAGTACTGCATGTTTGTGATGTTCTTCCCCAAATCCATAACCCTAGTCTAATCATGAGTGGGGGGAAAGAACAAGATTGAGGGGCTTTTTACCAAACAGCTGGCCAGTACTCCTCCACCCTCAAGGTCATTGAGAACACGTGACAACTCGGAAGTGCTGTCCTGAGAGGGCCCTGGAACAGAAAGGGGCACGAGGGAAAAGCTAGTTGCTTCAGTTCTGGCTGCTGTAACAAATGGTCATAGACCAGGTGCCTTGAAATCCTCTATTTCTCACAGTTCTTAGGCTGAGAGTTGGAGGCCAGGATGCCACCATGGTGGGGGGTTAGCGTAAGGCCCCTTCTTGCTGTGTTTTCACAGGGTGCAAAGAGGGGTCACCTGTTATGTCTTTTTATAAGGGCAATAATCCCATTCCTGAGGGCTCCACTCCCATGACCTAGTCGCTTCCCAAAGGCCCCACCTCCTAGTACTGAGGGTGAGGGTTTCACCGTGGGCATTTGGGGGACACACACACTCAGTCCTTAGGACTAGAGAAATAGTGGTAACTGTGGAGTTCAGTTAGTAGTTAATACTGCCAATGTGGATGTTTACTTGTAACAAATGCATTATATTGCTATGGTACAGGGGCTTGGCCCTCAGTCGGTCTGCCTAGGGCCAGCTGCAGTGCGTGGATTCCTGACTTTGTGTAGGAAAACTTTCACAGCGTGAGTCCAGGTGACTGTGAGGATCCCTTTCTTAAAGTGGAAACAGGGACCGGCTTAGCACAGAAGACGCCGCAGGAAAGCCTAGGATGGGCTGCTTTAGCTCACTGGGAAGTCAGAGAAAAGTCACTTTAGGAATAGGTTCAGGGGACCAGCTGGGGACAAGCCGCCACCTGTCCATGGCCTTGTAATTCGGGAAGCACATGGCTGGTCCATGTGAAGTGGGGAAAGAAGAAGACAAAGGGAATGTCCAGCTATTCCCCAGAGGAAGAGCCTGCTCACTGGGTCCTTTGTCTGGAGGCTTTTCTCTCTTTCTGGGAATCTTGGGGGAGGCAAGGTGCAGGGAGGGTTTGGTAGAATATTCACCAGTTCTCCAGGTATGTCTTTTCAGGGTCACGGACTCCTCTGATTGGTCACTGACGGGGCAGGTCTTTAGTCATTGCAGTTGGTTCTGAAGTCGCCCGCCTGGTTTGGCTGCATTCTTGAGCCTGTGGCTGACACACAGCGGAGTCCTGGGTGTTGTCTCCAAAGAGGGCAGGCCAGCGGAGGAAAGGCTAACGGAGGAAAGGCCACACGGGCAGGGGAGAGGTCCTGGTCTTCCCAGTCTGCCCCCTGCCAGGCCAGCCCTGGTGACCATCTGCACCTGGCTGCAAATCTCCCAGTCATTGTTCAGCTCTCTGACTCAGTTTCCCTATTCCACTCTCACCAAAGACTTTCCCTAGCTCCTTGCTATACTGTCTCACTATCATAATGTAAATTCGTAGCAACCGAGAAAATTGAGTGGAGGCTATGTGAGGTTTCTATCTTTTAGTTCCAACTTTTCTGTAAGTCTAAAACCATTCTAAAATAAAAGTTTATTTAAATTTGAAGAACTATCTCAGTGTACAAATGAAAATATATTCACTTCAAGTTCTGAAACAGTTCATTTTCTGAAGATGTGAAAGGAAGTGATTATGAAAAGAATATATATTGCCTTGGGCTTTACTTACACAGTGATATATAAACCTCTCTTAAAATAATAAAAGTCATAAAAACATTATAGAATATGACCTATTTATGAAAACAAGTCTGAGTTGAAAACACTGCCGCATTTTTCAGTTTTATGACTTTTCTAAGAGGTTACAAAACAATCAGGAATTATAATCCAATCTCTCTCTACCAAAGTTATGTGACCTGGAGGGAGACTGAGGGGCGAGGGGGCTGGGCTAAAAGGGGGCCTTACGTTCCATTGTCAGTCATTTTGTATATTTCCAAATTTGTATCATGCACATGCATGTATTAGCTGCTTTTAAAAACTTAATTAACAGTTGGCTGTATTTGAAAATAACAACTATAGCTGAAACCCTGGATGGGGGTGAAAACCTGCCTTTCTCAGCCAAAAATGACAAGAATGAGGCTGATAATCTATATAGTCGGTGGCCAAGTAAATCAGGCCTGAGAGCAAAATGCCTTTTTATATTTGGCAGAATTATAAAACATCTCGAAATTTGACTCATGCCAAATAATACAAGCAGGGTTTAAAAACACAAACAAACACAAATCTATAGTCTGAAAACATTGTACTATGAAAATTATAAGTTATCCGGGGAGAGGGAGCAATTTGATAGTATTAGCATGGTCCTTTAGCAATAAAGTAAGTCTTTTAAAATGTATTTTTATATTCTCAAGAGAGAACTGACCCCCAAATATCACCCTAATGGTGGTGGTCTTTGAACAGAAGATTAATGTATGTTCTGGCTTTCAGTTACTTGTTTTATAATCATGGGCTTTGGCAATTTCCACTAGCTTTTAAGTTCACAAGGAGAGTTAAGGATGGAAAGATTTTCCACATTACTCCAGGTGCGATCTTATTTATTTACACAAAGATTTCCCAAGACCCTGCAGACAATCGACTAATATGGAGAGCTTTAGTTCAATTTTTAGCTTTTGCCGACCATATGGCCGCTGCATCTCTGTATTAATCAAGAGCTTTTGGTGATGGTAACAAGAAACCTCTAATCTCTCATGACTATTGACCCAAGAGCAAACGAAGTGAATCTTGTAGAAATCTGACCTTCCTCCCCAAAAGCTGAAAGTTCCTAAGGACTTAGGATTTTAGAATGGGAATAGGTTCCAGGGCTCCATTTAGTCAAATCCCTTTATTGCACAAATCAAAATTCTAAGGGTCATAGAAGTTAGATCATCAGTTCATGTTCACCCAGCAAATACTTGGCAGGCAGAACTAACATTCAAGTTGCTTTTGGATGGATATCAATATATTAAACATATATATTTAAATACACCTATGCTACTTGTTGATATTTCTAGGGAAGACCTTTATCCCATAAAAAGACTGGTGCAGAGAAGAAGTATGCAGAAAGCAAACCAATTCAACAAATGAAGTTGTGGGAGAAATTCTGGGTCCTGGGCTGGGGGGATGGGGGGGGAGGGGGAAGAAGACACCTATCTAACTAACATCTAACAAGACAAACCTCTACTTGATTTCCTGACAAATTTCTCTCCTGCTAGTGCATTCTAAACATGGGTGTCTGTTACCAGTGAAGTATCCCTATTTGAACATTGACAGTGGACTGTATCATTTGTGAGACCTTTCCTGATTCCAGCTGACTTTATTTATACCTCCCACTTGAATCACCACTGGATGGGGAAGTCAAGTGTAGAAGGGACGGAAGGGGTCAGAAAGCCAGAGCTGAGAGCATCAGCAGTTCTAGGGATGATGGCAATGAGGAAAGCTCTAATGGGGAGTGCAACCATACTGAATAACGTACTCAGCATTTTACTAACTCTTAAAAGGCTCGTTTAAGAACATCTGTTCACCAAATCCCAATTAAGGGTGCCACAGTCACCCTTAATTATAGGGCTTCTATTCTGATCCATTATGCAAAGTTATTTTTGGATTTTATGTTCCAAAAATGCATTCTACTAATTCCACTAATTAGATACATGTATGAATAGTGGGTTCTGAAAAGAAGATGCTTACAATGGGGCTCTGTCATGTTTATTTGGAAGTTGTTTTTCTTTTCAGGAAAAAGATCATTCCAGTTTTTTTTGTTGTTGTTGTTGTTGTTTTTTTTTTTGTTTTTTTTTTTTATTGCCCTTGCTCTTTGCTTTAACAAGAGTCAGAGAAACACAACCCACAGTCTTTCAGGGACTCTGAGTGCAGTATCCTGCAGCAGGTACTTGGCATTTTGATGCAGGTCCTTTGATGTTGTGGTTTTTATGCTTCCATTTTTACTCAGACTGAAAAACAAACAGTAAACTCACCTTCCGAATCAAAGAGCTTTCTATTTTTCTGCTTATAAAAATATACATAAATCTTGCAGTTAAAAATGGAGACCTGATTTCATCTTACATGGGTCCTGAAATGCTACCAAAATCATAGTTATGAATAAAGATGAGCGATTTCAAGGAATTTTTTGAAAGAGGGTGATCACGGTTGCCAGGTTGAGTCTAGCACCTTGTAAAATAAGGCATAAGTAACCCTCTCTCCCATGCGTTTACTGCGTAGTTGGAAAAGAAAGTCGCACATGACTCTTCATAATTAAGCTGTATCACAGGGACCAAGAATGCTACTAGTTCAAAGTATTGAGGGCTAGAGCAGAAAAGAATTCTTTCTGGTAAAGTATCTTTTGTGTCTTCCTCTTCCCACATGTCTATTTCATAGGTTTATAGCTCCAGGAAAATACTAATTTGTTTTCTCACCAAGAATACATGAGGATATTGCAAAGAACAAAAAAAAATGTTTAAAGAAAAAAAAATTATAGGAAAAATCATTTGGGATGAATGATTATAATTTTGTTGGATATGATAATGGTATGATTGCATTTAAAATTTTTCCTTATCTGCTAGAGATGCATACTGAAAATATCTACAGATTATATATTTCTGACAGTTAAAAATATTCCAGAACCAGATTTTGGGTGCAATAGATGAAATAAAGGAGCAGAACGTTGATCAGTAATGACACTAGATGATTGTACAGGGAACATTACTGTTCTCTCTACTTTTCGATATATTTTCGTTTTCCATATTTAAAAAAAAGAACAAAAACAAAAACAAAAAACCCAGAAACATAACCTAGAGCAAATGTACCCTGAAACACAAGATTAAAGTTAGCAAAGAAACAGAATATCCTGTATTGTGGCTTCTGTGGCCCCTCTAGACTTTAGCAGTGGAAGGGAACCAAGGGCTTTTCCAGTTCTCTACTTCCCTACGTGTTGGTGATGTAAACTTGTGTTCATAGTAACAACATAAAATGTAAAACCGTGAGAAGAACTGTGGAAACTGCCACTTAAGGACCCAAATTGATTTTCTCTTTCTTCTGTCGTGAGAGAGACACTGCCTTCCTGTTAGGTCCACCCACGTAACTAAGTACTTGTAAATGGAACGAGGACAAAACTCGTCTGTGGCACTTGTGCAGCTAAGCTTTCAGGCTCGTTTCCCGCTGCCCGCTGACTAGGAGAGAGAAGCTGTGGCAACCCGGCTCTAGCCATGCAGGTGGAATCAGAGCGGGCGGAAAACTAAAGGAGGGAAGAATCCTGCGTCCCTGAATGACCACGAGGA
The DNA here is from genome assembly GCA_004026765.1 of Micronycteris hirsuta. Taxonomy (NCBI): domain Eukaryota; kingdom Metazoa; phylum Chordata; class Mammalia; order Chiroptera; family Phyllostomidae; genus Micronycteris; species Micronycteris hirsuta. The sequence continues at coordinate 16,399 of PVJI01002666.1, read as the reverse complement.
GCAGAGCGGCCACTGTCATCTGCGCAGCTCACACTGAGACTGTACAACAGAGAAGAAAAGTTTATATTTTATTTAAACCAGTGGGGAGGGGTGGTGATGGATATTCTGTTTTATTATCACTATTCTATATAGCTATCCCTATATAAAAACGTGTATATAAACACATTCCTACAAAATTGCTATAATCTTAAATTTACAGGGAGCTTTAATTATTTTTATCTGTACATACCTATATATTTGAGTACTTGCATATAAGAGGACTTAAATATTAGTACTTAAAGTCCATTAATTACATAGGCTATATGTATGCCTCTATTTTCACTCCTGTTTCCAAAGACATTTTAATGTACAGCAATTTTTAAAATTTCTCTTTGTAATAATATTTTAGTGGTATTATTTTGATATTCATTAGATATAAAGAACTTCCAATCTTTCAACAATGTGATAGAGCTTAGGAGTCAAGTTACACATATGTTATGTTTTAATAAAACTCATCTGAAATTCTGAAGAAAGATTTTTTTGTGTAAAACTTTTTTAATTTTGTGAAGCCTAGAGAAATACATTCACAATCTATTCTTAGTAGATAATCACACTTAGCTGGAAAATGTTTGACATGTTTTGGTGCTGTGAGTAGTCAGAAAAAGAATGATTTTGGGGAGAGGAAAAAAAACTTCAATTAAAACATGATTTTAATTATAGAGTCTAATTAGCCTTTCAACAAATATGAAAATTCTTTTTGTTTCCTTTAAAATGTACATCTAATGATTACGCTGTTACAGTTGTTCCCAATTCCCCCCCTTTGCCCCCTCCACCCAACACTCCCCACTTCCTCAGGTAATCCCTACCACTTTGTTTATGTCCATAGGTCATGCGTATAAGTTCTTTAGCTGCTCCATTTCCTGTACTGTACTTTACATCCCCATGGCTGTTCTGTGAGTACCAACGTGTACTTCTTAATCCCCTCACCTCTTCACCTGTTCCCCTACACCTCTCTCCCACCTGACAACCATCAAAATGCTCTCAGTATCCATGATTCTCTTTCTGTTCTTCTTGTTTGCTTAGCTTGTTTTTTAGATTCAGTTGTTGAAAGGTGTGTGTTTGTTATCATTTTATTGTTCATAGTTTTGATCTTCTTTTTCTTTAATAAGTCCCCTTAGCATTTCATATAGTAGTGGTTTGGTGATGATGAGCTCCTTTATTTTTTTCTTTTCTGAGAAGTTCCTTATCTGCCCTTCAATTCTAAATGATAGCTTTGCTGGGTCCCTGCCTTTCATGACTTTGAATATTTCTTGCCAATTCCTTCTAGCCTGCAAGGCTTCTTTTGAGAAATCAGCTGACAGTCTTATGGGAATTCCTCTGCAGGTAAACAAGTTCTTTTCTCTTGCTGCTTTGAAGATTCTCTTTTCATCTTTAACCTTTGGCATCTTAATCATGATGTGTCTTGATGTGGGTCTATTTGTGTCCGTCTTGTTGGGGACTCTCTGTGCCCCTTGGACTTATATGTCTATTTCCTTCACCAAATTAAAGAAGTTATTTTATATTTAATTTTCAATGTAGAAAGGTGGGTTTTTCTTTTCTATCTTGATCTTAGTAGCAAAAGTTAATTGTGTCATACTGGACTTTAATGATAAATGTATCTTGAAGGAATGATAAAATTTTAAGTGAAGAAGATAGTTTTACTGAACAAAACTGGTATACTTATGTTAAAAACATTTGAATGCTTGAATTTCTTTTCCTAGTGATCTCTGAATAAAATAATGTAGGATAGTAGAAGTAAATATTTTGAGGTTATTAGGGAAAGTACTGTTAAACCCCAATGTCCATTGGTAGGGATCTGCTAAAAAATTAAAATATTTCCATAAAAATATACAGGAGGCAGCCCCTCAAAGAATGAGGATGCTCTCAAGGAATGAGTAGGGAAGAACTACAAGAAAAATCATTAAGTGAAGAAAGTAAGGAGCTGAATAGAATATATTCGGCCTTCCCTATCTACAGGTTCCACACCCTCAGATTCAACCAACTGCGGATGGAAAACATGTTTAAAACTTATGTCACGCTGTTGCTGACCTGTACTGTGTAGTCATAGGCCTATGATGCATGCATCTGCACTGAACATAGACAGACTTTTCTTCTTATTACTCTCTAAAAAACACAGTATAACAGCTATTTACATAGCATTGACATCGTATTCGGTGTTTTAAGTAATCTAGAGATGATTTCAGGTATACCAGAGGGTGTGTGAAGGTCATATGCAACACTACGGCATTTTATATAAGACTTGAGAATCCTCATGTTTTGGTTTCTGTGGGGGACCTGGAACCAATCCCCCAATGATGCAAAGGGACAGATGTATATACAGAACATGCTGCATTTGCATAGATAAAAGAATAGAAAGGATAATGTTTCTGGCATTAGAAATACCTGAGTAAATTATGATATAATTTTGTAAACATTAATTTTTTTTAAATTGTGCTAAGACAACTGTAAGAAGAAATATTTAAAAAATAGGTCTCATTTCAGGAAGGTGCCAAATTCAGTTTCTTGTATCAGCAGGTAATCTTTTAAATAAGAAAATTAATATCAAAACTTCAAAGCAGCAACCAGCACACTGGTGCGCCACAGAAGTTTTTTAAAGGTGTGATTCCTGACTATTCAATCAGGGCCACTGCCAGCCCGTCCCCTTAGACTGTCAGATAAAACACAGGTATGGCCAGAGTGAACAGAGTCGTCTGGTGAGGATGAATGGAATTCTACTGATTTTTTCTCCAATTGGCAAAAAATACATTTTGGGGGTGCCACAGATATTTAGTAATTAGTTTACATGTGCCATGAGATGAAAAAGGTTGAAAATCACTACTTTAAAGGAATGAAAGACAGAGGGGGACCAGAAGAAGCCTAACTTCATGGTATCCCAGTAACCCTTTTTCAAAGAACACTCAGAAGCAGCCATTTGCAGGGCACCACTCAGTGCCACTGTGACATCACTGTCACATCGGTCCGCTCATGCTTTTACATTACTGTTTGCCACACGCGGATTTGCCTTTCTGTACCTGTTTAAACCTCGGCACAATTTCTGTTTTGAGCATTCCTCTCTGTTTGCTCATTCTCCCGCAGGGTTTGAAAGGGAAAAGGTTTCAGGTTTCTTTATGATACAAAGGCTCACCGGTTGGGATATTTTTGAAGTCAAAGGAATTCTTCCTGCCCTTCCTGCGAGAGACTAAGCAGGAGGCTGAAATCTGCACAATTTTTCAGTCGCTTTTTGTCACATCTTCCTAGAGACTTGCTCTTTCATTCGAAGTGTCCGTGTGACTTCTCAGATTATTAGACAGGAGCCTATTCAATTTAGAATCAAAGACTTTTTAGAATAGAGTCATTTTTTAATCTTTACAAATATATTCTATCCATTTTTATCCAGCCCGACCCATGCAAGGAAATAATAGCAGGGTTGTTACAACACACATTTTGAGACTATTTTAACATTTTCTGTGGCCATAGATTTTCTGCCAGAAGTTTTTGTAGTTTTTTTTTTTTTTCCCCAACAGTGGAATTTGATTACCTACATGATGACTCACTTGATATTTGTCAAATACTGTCACTAAGACTTTGCTTCTACATATTAACCCTTTTATAATTTTCATTACTAAAAATAATTACTACTTTCTAGTCAGTCACAGTAAGTAAAAGCAGCCAATTTTTTTCTTTAGCAATCTACACTTAGTGTAGTTAAGCTGATTGATTTGTACTGAAGAATCCTAAACCAGTTGAGTAATAACATTTTCAAGAAATTTTTCAGCACACTTCAAGCGTGAAGATTATCAGTCAGTCTTCAGACTCAAAACTCAAATTTTAAAAATTTTACACTTTTTCATTAGTCACTAAGCCATATTGACTTTTACCTAAACATCTCCCATCGGAACTACTATAATAACCTGGCAACTGGTTGGATTGCCTCCAGCCTCTCCATCAAATTCATTCTCATCAAAACTATCTTTCTGGAATGCAGCTTCCATTGTGTCATTGACTGACTTTAAGCTTTTCAATGAGCCTTCGGAACAATTCTTTTAAAGACTTTATTTATTTATTTTTAGACAGAGCGGGGAGGGAGGGAGAAAGAGAGGGAGAGAAATATCAATGTGCAGTTGCCTCTCGCACACTTCCTACTGGGGACCTGGCCCGCAACCCAGGCATGTGCACTGACTGGGAATCGAACTGGCAACCCTTTGGTTCACAGGCCAGCACTCAACACACTGAGCCACACCAGCCAGGGCTGGAATAATTTTAATGATGGTTATTTAAAAAGATTGAGCTGGTAAAATGTCAATGCATCAACAAGTAGGGATTGGTTAAATAATTTAAAGTATCAATGGCTTTATGGAACTAAAACCTAGATTCTTTTCCTTGTCTCATTCGCCATCTGAGTTGAGTTTGTCGGCAGAATTAACTATTTGCTCAATTTCCTTGCAATGACTTTAAAACATGTCCTCAAGTTCTTTGACACTCTTCCCTTGTAAAGAAGGAGCCAAATTCCCTTTGCTTGGATGTGGGCTAGAATTAATGATGTCTCCCTAACAGGTAGAAGGTAGGGGAAGTCATACTGTGTGACTTCCAACTGTAGAGGAGAAAATGAAAGTTTCCGCTGGACTTTTTCTCTTGGATTGCCCCGAGGGAACTCAGCCAAGTTGTCCTGAGGACAATCAATCAGCTCGCCTGGTAGAGAGGTCCCCGTGTGGGAAGGAACCAACTTACCAGCACCTGCTTGCCAGCATTAGGAGGGGGGCCACTTGGGAGAATATTCTCTTGCCTCAGTGAGGCCCTCAGATGAGTGTAGCTCTTCAGTCTTGAGTCTTCCCGCTGCAGACCTAGATGCTGTGCACCAAAGACAAGCCACCAGTCCTGCGCCCTGTCGGAACTCCTGACCCCAGAAACTGTGAGATAGTAAGTGACTGATTGTTGCTCTTTTAAGGCAATACGTTTGGGTGAAATTTATTATATAGCAAAAGAATAGCTAATTCAGTCCTCAAAACTCAGGCTGTCACTGTGTTAGACAGTAAGGACTCCAAAATAATTAAGACAATTGTTGTCTTCAAGTGTGTCTGATCCTTTCCATAATCTACTTATCTTTTTTTTTTTTTTTTTTTTTCCTGAAGGGCCTCTGGCTTTGGGCTTTGTTATAGCAATTTCACAAAGTTAAATTATTGTAGTAATTTGTTAAATTACCCTAGGTAGGTAAGTTAAAGCTCCTGGTTTTATAATTTTATTTTATATCATATATTGTATATTTTATATATATGTAAGTTTATTTTATGACTTCATTTTATGTATTACTATATATGTATGTGTGTCTGTGTATATGCTTTGCAGTGAAAAGTTATTTTTAGAAGAAAGAAAATATTTTCAAGTTTTATACGGTATTTTATTTCTTTTTAAAAAAAGTGATATTTTTATAAAGCTATGCACGCTCGTTTTAAGAAATGTAAGTATGAAAAGTTAAATTTTAAAGGAGAATATAAACAGGACTCTTGTAGAAATATAAAATAAAAAGAAGGAAGATTTTTTTAACCCATCAATTGAAAGAATCAGTAAGACATGATAAGCAGTTCAAAGGAGAATTCAAAGTACCACACATGCATGTCAATAAAGGATGTAATAAATTAGAAATAAATGTAAGCTCTGGCTGGTGTAACTCAGTGAATTGAGCACTGGCTTGTGAACCAGAGGATTGTAGTTTTTATTCCCAGTCAGGGCACATGCCTGGGTTGCAGGCCAGGTCACCGGGTTGGGGGTGCATAAGAGGCAACCACACGTTGATGTTTCTCTCCCTCTCTTTCTTCCTCCCTTCCCTTCTGTCTAAAAATAAATAAAATCTTAAAAAAAAAAAAAAAAAAAGAAAGCACTTAGAGGAAACGGCAGCTAGGTCCATGGAGCAAAGCCTACATGCGTTATACAATTTAGCGCACATTTCCAACCCGTTCACCACACAGCTCCTTCACCCTAAAATGCCACAAAATGCATTTTGCTAATTTTTGCACTTATTTCTAATTTACTACCTATTTTACCTTTGGATCAACATCTTAAAATTGTAATTGACTTTTTCTGTCTAAAAACAAATGCACATAATTTATAATATTTTAAATTTTTATTTTCACTTAAAAAAGAAAGAAAATAAATTGGGATGATCTCAACTAGAAGATTAAAATATGATTTTATTTTTCTATAGCTTTCTCCTCAAAAGAAAGACTTTAAAACGTCCAGTGGATGCATTATCTATCAAATGTTTACAAAGTGCTTACTGGGTTGTAGGTACCATGCTTTACACAAACTGATTCATTTAATCTTCCTACAAACCTTATAAGGTAGATACTGTGATCATGCTTGTCTCCAGATAAAGAAACTGAAGTCCCGAGTGGTTCAGTTATTCTCTCAGACGTGCAGATGCAAGCAGTGGGGTCAGGATTCACATGTTTGCGGGAGCAGGGAGGCAGAGGGTTTTTGTATCGAAGGGTTTGAAGCGTGTGCATATTTGTCTGATGCAATGAGTGAGTTGGTGTGACCCTCACCCACCGTGTTCGCCTGAGTTTATCAGGGTGGTTGTCCTCTTCCATTTAAGCTGCAGGGAGGTGTTCAGAGCTCCTGAGAGCGATGAAGAGTGAAATAGAGGCTCCTGTAGAAGGAGTACATTCTCTCATTTCTATAAGAAACCACTGTGGTTCCAACCCTGAGGATCAAAGGGAGCCCCAAACAGTTTTAGTAGTGCAAGTGTTTTGCACTTTTAGGGGAGGTATTCTCACCGAGACACAGCCACTGAGGGGGGAGGCCCAGAAGAGGCAGAAAGAAGACAACGCACAGAAAGTATGGATTTGTGAGTCTCTCTTGAACACAAAGGAAACAATCCATGGGGATTTTCTATTATGTTAAAAAAATTAAAAGAGTAGGCATACACTGTACTTCTTTTTCTGTATTAAGTGATCCTCATTGTGTTATTGTGGGGCACCGTATACACAGATGAGCTCATTGTATAATATAGAGCAGAGTATTATCCACACATACTCAGATTTTATGTCATATCTCTAAAAATTTTGTATTCGGCCCTGGCTGGCGTGGCTCAGTGGATTGAGAGCGGGCTAGGAACCAAAGGGTCCCAGTTCGATTCCCAGTCAGGGCACGTGCCTGGGTTGTGGGCCAGGTCCCTGATGAGGGCCATGTGAGAGGCAGCCATACATTGCTGTTTCTCCCTCCCTTCTCCTCTCTCTAAAAACTAAAAATAAAAAAAAAATAAAAATTTTGTATTCAGATGTGTCCTATTTTGTTTTCAAACCGTCTGGTTGCTAGGTTGGAAACTTTAAAAAACAAGTGGAGAAGCGTCTCCACAGACTTAGGTCTGAGTGAGCAGGGAGAGGCGGCTGCACGAGATTAGCGGATAAAATAAAATGTGGCTGGAAAGGCTGATGACCCCATTTTACCCGCAGGTCCCGGGGTCAGTGCAGCGCTGCCTTTCCCGGTTTTGCGTCACTCAGTGAGTGCCAGAGATGTTGAAATGTTGCCATCCAGAAATGTATCTCACAGAGGAAGTCCAGACAAAGGTGATCAGTAAAAATTCTAAGGGTGATATAGGAACAAGCAGCAAAGCCAGTTTAGGAAGAGATCATTGTATCAGCGGTTCTCAGATTCAATGTGGCAATACAGAGACTTGTTTTGTTCAGCTGTGAGCTGGTGACTTTGCTCCTGACAAGGAACTACCAACATTGTAAATTCTGTTATGTATAAATTAGGGCAGTTATTCCTATAGTATCTTATTTTCTGAATTTCTTTAGTGGGAAGTAAAAGTTTCCAGTAGTACACAGGCATGTGGAAAGGATAATTTTCTGGGTTGTATGATGTGATTTTAAGGGTTTGATTTTTTAATCCTCAGCCCTCAATCTCCAACACACTCCTACCTCTCTAAAGGCTCAGGCGCCTTATCTTTTCCCTCTCCCGGAAGATTAGAGACTTAAAAGGTTTTAACGTGTTCAATCAGGTAGGAGCTACAAAGTTTCCACAAAACGAGTTGAAGTGTAATGTTATGGGGTAAGTTAAAATTTAATTAAAAATATATTACCAGGAGAGGATAGGCCTTGGCGAGGTGTGACATTGGGTAATTAGAGAGCAGAGGGTTATTCTTGGGACCGTGGGCGAGACAGGAGTTGGAAGAATGCTGACGAATGAACAGTGTCAGAGGCCAGTGACCTATTTAGCATCCAGGCCGAATTCGAATCACAGCTTTGAAATATGGCTTTGCAAAGCTTCCTAACTTTCCATGTTCTGTTTCTTGGTTAGTAAAAGAAGTTTTTCAGAAGAAAAACAATACATCATATTAACCATATTTAAGTCAGGGGAAAAGCATAAATTGACATAGTTGGCCAATATATAGATTTATAAAACTGGTATCATGCCAAGATGCTAATTTTTCAGAAGGATATGCCATTTTTTTCTTTGCTACTAATTATTAAGGGCTTAATCTCTGCAGAATTGAATGTTAACTTATAGATTTGTTTGTGGTAGAGATGATTTTTGACTAATAAAAAGATAGTGCAAAGATTATGGTTTATTGCTATGTAAGACATTAACCAGATTTTACAAAAATCTGACCTACCAATCATATTCTAATGTTTCTTTTTTCTAAATCCCTATGATTACCAATTTCCTACATCTTTTCGGAACTAGCATAGTGACCTTACCAATTCCCTCATGAATGAGTTACACAATTTTTTGATAAATGTCCAGTTTATTTTTTTATGAGGGCTATGTGTTCAACTTTTATCAATAGATTTACTGTTATTTGGACATTAGGTTTATTATAAATATTTTTAATAGATAAATAACAACAAAAGAGAAAAGGAAAGAATTACTAACCTAGGCGGCATAATCTCTTCTAAGGAGGGGGGCGGCTACTAGCACACTGCTATCCTTTTTCAAAAAATCTTCACTCTCATGAATTTTGCATTTTTTTTCTATCCCTGAGTTGATGGTACCCATATGTTCGTAGGGCCCAGAGCAATGAATAATCTAAAACTTTCATGAATTACTAATTTTTTTCTATCTCAACCTCTTAGATAATTTATTCTTCATTTTTCTTCAATCTTGAAGAAATGTTTTCATAAGAGATCACTATTCTTTCATAAGATTCATTTTCATTGCATATAGCGCAAAGTAGCGTAAAATACGATGCCTTTGTACCCTTGGCTATACCCTTGGTTAACTGCAATGTGAGCTGCTAAGACGGTGTAAATATTTTATCCACCAAAGCCTCTCTTATAAGATGTTAATATAACCTGAATGCTTTAAAAATAAAAGAGCATTCAAAGGATTTTGTGCACTGTTGTGTATACTTCGCTTCCTCTAACAGCTGTATGTTAATTTACAGAGAGTAAACAAACACAGATCTCAAACTGCATTAGCCTTCTTGGGTAGCCATAACAAAATACCACAGTTTAAATAACAGAAATGTACCATATTTTTTGGACTATAAGATGAACTTTTCCCCCCAAATTTGGGAGGAAAATGGGGGTGCATCTTATAGTCTGAATGTAATTTACCTGACTGTTTACATTTACATTGGTAAAATATTATGTTATTTATGTTATTAAATATTTTATCACATTTTCTGCTTCAAAAAAATTTTTTTAAAGATTTTGTTTATTTATTTTTAGAGAGAGGGGAAGGGAGAGAGAAAGAGAGGGAGAGAAACAGCAATGTATGGTTGCCTCTCACATGGCCCTCACTGGGGACCTGGCCTGCAACCCAGGCATGTGCCCTGGCTGGGAATCGAACTGGGACCCTTTGGTTCCCAGCCTGCACTCAATCCACTGAGCTATACCACCCAGGGCCAAAAATTTTTTTTCCTATTTTCCTCCTCTAAAATCTAGGTGCATCTTACGGTCCGGTGCATCTTATAGTCTGACAAATATGGTATTTTCTCACAGTTCTGGAGACTAGAATTCCAACATTAAGGTGCTGGCAAATTTGTTTTTGGTGAGAGCTCTCTTTCTGGCTAATAGACGTCTCTCAGTACGTCCTAGGTGGCCCTCACTACATGCACGCGTGGAAGAGAGGGCTCTCCAATGCCTCTTTTTATAAGGGCACCAATCCAGTCCAATCCAGACCCTACCCTTAAGACTTCATTCACCCTTACCTGCTTTCTCAGAGGTCCCATATCCAAATATAGCCACACTGCAGGTTAGGGCTTCAATATATGAATTTGGGAGGGATACATTCAGTCCATATACAAATAATTAAATAGGTTTTTAAATACCTGTAGTCCATTCTTTAGGTTTTTTGGTAATGGAGGAAAAAAACACAAAACTCATTTTAAAACATCGTTAAGTTTTTATTAAGTGTAGGAAGTACTAGACTAAGGCGAGAGTATGCATTTACATCATTAGCTCTTCTTCAACATCAATATTAATGACATCACATTTATGTCAGTGTTTACCTTTGATGGTGCATTTTCTACATGTGTAAGGTTTAAACCAAACAGAAGATAATACTTCATAAAAACAGGGAGACTGATCTACAATTTCTGAACTACTTTTTTAGAAGGTAAAAAGAAGTGGTTCAAACATACTTAGTTTTCTCAGCACATTATATATTCTTCTTCAAACTGCCTTTCCTCCAATCAATCAATACTCTCATGGTACAAACATGCACCTGTCTTTCTTTACCTCCTGAAACAGGTACTTAGCATTGCCCGTGGCTTTAACATGGAGCAAAGCTTTGTTAAACAAAACCAAACCAAGGCAGTGTTTATACTTGCGGTGAAACAGCTTTGAAACAAGCACAGTGAACACAAAGCAATGTGTATGACCTTTTGTTTTCTTTCCATGATAAAACAAATCTTGTTGCTGCTGTTGTTGTTGACCTTGACCTACACACAGATATGAAAATTTAAATGATCCATCCATTCTAAGTTTTAAAAGTTCAATAAATAAACAAAAACAAAAAAAATTAGATAAGCCAAAAAAAAAAAAAAAAAGATTGGTTACCTGGCAAAGATACCCAGATTATAGAAGGATTATTTTACTTTTCAAAAGTATTACCTGCTTTAACAATACCATTAACTGACGCATTCCTTTATATCACAATCCACTCAAAATTAAAGTAAAACACAGGAATGATAAACATCTCAAATTAAATGTGCCAAAAATCAACCTAACACACACATTTAAATGAAAGAAAAATGGCAGAGCTAGTTAGTATGCTCCAGATACTAGGTAGACTTGAATTTTAGAGCACAGATAATTCAGTGGAAAAATGTGATATAAAAGATAAAGGGAAGAATATCTTTGAGACACAGAAAACTAATAAACTGATTTACTCTGAATGGATCTCAAAAATTAGGAACTCAGCAGAATCCCTGCATTCAAAACTATATTCTCATACAAATTATGAGGTCTATCTGGAAAAAGTCCAGCCATTGTTAATACAACGAGAGTGGTTCGTGCGACATCGATGTAACTTGGCAGCCAACGAGAGTGGGCTGGAATGTGCAAGCTTGAACAATGACGACTTCACTGTACTAGCCAGTGGGGGCAGTAAATGCTGTTGAGTGAGCGTGTGTGCTGTGTGGCCGTCACATTCAAACTGCCTGAGCGTGTAGAGCCATGAATCTGCATCCAGTTTTGTGTCAAGCCTGAACATTCCTCCGCAGAAACTATTCAGGTGATTCAAAGGCCACAGCTATGGGCAACTGGTGATTGGCAGCTTCAGCACAACTCATCAGCTCATACATCACGTCTCCTACCGTTTTTTGGCGAAACATCAAATCACCCAGGTGACTCAGCCCCCCTAGAGTCCAGATCTGGTGCTCTATGACTTCTGGCTTTTCCCAAAACTCAAAAATCACCTTTGAAAGGGAAGAGCTTTCAGACCTTCGATGAGATTCAGGAAAATGCTATGGGGCAGCTGGTGATGATTGAAAGAACTGTGTGAGGTCTCAAGGTGCCTACTTTGAAGGGGACTGAGGAGTCATTGTCCTGTGTGCCATGTTTCTTGTATCTTGTATCTTCTTCAATAAATGTCTCTGTTTTTTATATTACATAGCTGGATACCTTCTGGACAGACTATATACATAAACCTACATTGACACTTTATAACCACCCAAAGTTCATGGTTTATATTATGGCTCACTCTTGGTGCACATTCTGTGAGTTTAGATAAATGTATGGAGGTATATATTCATTATAGTCTCTCACAGAATTTTTTTTAAGATTTTATTTATTAATTATTAGAGAGAGGGGAAAGGAGGGAGACAGAAGGAGAGAAACAGCAATGTATGGTTGCTCTTCACATGGCCCTCACTGGAGACCCGGCCCGTAACCCAGGCATGTGCCCCGACTGGGAATCAAACTGGGACCCTTTGGTTCCCAGCCCGTGCTCAATCCACTGAGCTACACCAGCCAAGGCTCACACAGAATGTTTTCATTGCCCTAAAAATCCGCCATGCTCTGTCTACTCATCCGCCCCCACCCCTGGCAACCACTGATCCTTTGACCATCTCATAGTTTTACCTTTTACAGAGTGTCATATAGTTTAATACGGTACATGGCCTTTTCAGACTGGTTTCTTTCATTTAGTAATATGAATTTAAGGTTCTTCCATGTGTTCTTAGGGCTGAATAGCTAATTTCTTTTTAGTGCTGAATAGTATTCCATTGTTTGAAGAGATTGCTGTTTATTTATCTGTTCACCTAGTGAGGGACATCTTGTTGCTTCCAAGTTTGAGATTTGGGAACAAAGCTGCTGTAACCATCCATGTGCATGTTGCTGTGTGGACATAGCTCTCAGTTCCTACAGGTACACACCAAAGAGCATGACAGCTGAACTGAATGGTAAGGTTATGCTTAGTCTGGTAAGAAACCATAAACTATATTCCAAAGGGACAGCAATGAGTGACGGCACTTTTTGATCCACATCTATGTCAACATTTGGTGTTGTCAGTGCTCCAGATTTTGGCTGTTCTTTTTTTTTTTAAGATTTTATTTTTAGAGAGAGGAAAAGGGAGGGAGACAGAGAGGGAGAGAAACAGCAATGTATGGCTGCCTCTCACGTGGCCCTCACTGGGGACCTGGCCTGCAACCCAGGCATGTGCCCTGACTGGGAATCTAACCGGGACCCTCTGGTTTGCAGCCCGCACTCAATCCACTGAGCCACACCAGCCAGGGCGATTTTGGCTGTTCTAATAGGTGTATAGTGGTATCTCATTATGTCTTAATTTCTCTTTCTCTGATGACATGGTGTGGAGCATCTTTTCATATGCTTATTTGAAATCTGTGTATCATCTTTGGTGAGGTGTCTATTAATGTCTTCGGCCCATTTTTTTAATCATTGATTTGCTTTCTTGTCATTGAATTTTGAGTTCTTTGTACATTTTGAAAAACAGTCCTTGATCAGATGTGTCTTTTGTAAATATTCTCTCCCAGTCTGTGGCTTGTCTTCCCATTCTCTTGATATTGCCTTTCTCAGATAATAGGTTTTTAATTTTAATGAAATCCAGCTTATCAACTTTTTTTCATGGATTGTGCCTTTGGCTTTGTATCTATTCGTTTCCACACCTTGGGTCATCCAAATGTTTTCCTATGTTATTGTTTGGAGGTTTACAGTTTTGTTTTACAGTTAAGCCTGTAATCCATTTTGAGTTACTTTTTTTGCAGAGTGTAGAATCTGTTTCTAAATTTATATTTTTAAAAAAAATAAGTGGACATCCAGTTGTTCCAGCAAAATCTGCTGAAGAGACTGTCTGTTCTATTGTGTTGCCCTCAATCCTTGTCAAGTAGCAGTTGACTGTATTTACGAAGGCCCATTTGGGGCTGTCTATTCTGTTTCATTGGTCTACTTGTCTATTCTTTCTTCAAGTCCGTGTTTTCGTGATTATTCTAGCTTCACAGTGGAAGGTGTCAGTTCTCCAGTTTTGTTCTTCTCCTTCAATGCTGTGTTGGCTGTTCTGGGTCCCCTGCCTCTCGACACGAGCTTTAGTGTTAGCTTGTCAGTACCCACAAAAGTAACTTGCTGGGTGTTGGTCGGGCTTGCATTGTATCTAAAGATCAAGTTGGGAAGAGCTGACACTTTGACAACATTGAATCTTCCGGTTCACAGATATGGAGTACCCCTCCACTTATTTAGTTCTCTGATGTCATTCATCAGAGTATTATATTTTTCCTCCTATGGATCTTATGCATATTCTGTTAGATTTACACCTAAATATTTTGGTTTGGGGAATCCTAATATAAATGTTATTATGTTTTTAATTTCAAATTTTGCTTGTTTATTGCTGGTATACAAAAGAGCAAGTGAGTTTTATAGATCAACTTCATGTACTGAAAACTTGCTATAACTGTATATTTAACTGCATATATTTAATAAAAAACTAGTGTGCACATATAAAGCAATGATATATTAGCCGTCGCAGAAACAAATGCTTGAACTTTTAATGCATCGTAGTTTAGGACTTAAACTGTGGGATATATTTTACCATGGAAAATGGAGAGTATCATTATCTCATTTGTATTGTGCATGCAATCATGTACAAAAAAGTCTCCTCAAATGAAAAAGTATCTTTTATTTATTAATATTAGATTAATTTGTTTCTTACTAGGTTTATCACCAAATTATGGAATTCCATTCCATCTGTGGCACATATTTGGGTATAAAATATGGGGTAAAAGCATATTTGAAATGCTGTCAGGAGATTTGGGTTGTATTCCCATGTCGGATTCCGTCCGTGTGCCCAGTAAGAAATCCCTTTATCCTTCTGTGCTTCGTGTAGTGAGGATGTACAAAAATAGATAAAACAAGGTCCTCTGTTGGATGTGCCCTATGGCACTATGCTAATAATTATAATAAAGCTCACCATCACTGGAATTACAATATCCCATCTACATCTGAGCGTGGACAGGAGGAATTTACTTCTCCATGGGTAGTCACAGAATCTTTGTGAGGGGCTCAGAATGTGAACTGATCTTTAAAAATGTGGATTTTGATAACTCATTTGCAGTTTTAAATATTAGCCACTGGGATACTATATCATGATCATTTGAGAGCAAGGCCTTTTATGTTCATTGGAATGAAAATGTAGATTGTGTAGTTAGTTGCCTGACTAAATTTTTCATTACAGGAAAATCTTTCCAATTTCATGGTTCACACTTTCCTATAATAAATAAACAAAAGTAATTGGGGTCACCTGCTATCCTCTTGGTAATTAAATTAATTCTCTTTCTATCAAATATCCATTTTCTAGCTGGTATTTAGCCTACGAGGCATAAGTATATTTTGGTGTTTTTACTTCAAATTTGTCATTTTGATTAAATCCAAATAAGTCTCAGTTAGCACATAAAGTAGAGACAAACTATTAGACTAAAAACATTTCTGCAGTGTTTGTTTTGATTTGTCATGTTTAAAGATGAACTTCATTGGTCTCCATAGTTTCTTAATCCTCCAAAACTGACAATAATAAAGAATAAGAAAACACATAAAACATTGTTTTAAAAAATGTTTGCACATTGCCTCTAATCACTCACAAATTTCCCATGATGTCGGAAATGTTATCGCCTTCATTTTACTTACAAGAAGACCGAGTAGTAGAGAAACTTGCCCGCGATCACCCAGCCGCTGAGATGCAGGCCAGGACTTAAAACCATAGTCTGGGGTGAGAGCCAGCTTGCAGCTTTCCAACTTAGCTAATGAAATGGCTGAGCCTCTAGTTTGAGAAGGCCTATGTTAAATTTGCAGAAATGCCAGGTCATTTACCTATTTTAATGCAAAAATAGCTAACCTGTGATTTAATATAAATAGTTACAGAATCTATGGAAATTATTTTAAGTTTTACGTGTGTATACTTCTACGTATTGTACATCCTGGTTGGCTCCATTATGTAACGGAAGATCAGAAATAACTCTCTTTCTTCAAACTGTTTCTTTAACCAGAGGCAGGCAGACACTTACTATGACATTAAAAATGAACAGTTAAATTCTTTGTTCTTATATTTGCAAATTGCCTGTTTTAGGAAAAAACAAAAAACATTCATATCTGCATAGCGGCTTGAATTCTCAGACCCTCCCACAGTGTCGTAAACACAAGGATGAACTGAGACAAGTGTTACTGTTTGCATTTTACAAAAGAGGAATCATTGCTCAAGGTCACACAGCTACTTAAAGGGAAAGGTGGTCTAGAACTCACTTCTCTGTGTTCCCAGAATCAGAACTCACTGTTCTCTCTAAAAACTACTGTTTTTGTTGAATATCTTCCCTGATTTCTTTTCTATTCTTTTTTCTTCCCTTTCTTTTCTTCTCTTTTCTTTATCTTCCCCTTCCCCTCCTTTCCCCTCCCTTCCCCTCCCTTCCCTTGCCTTCCCTTCCCTTCCCTCCCCTTCC